>SJYT01058022.1:38467-63529 GCA_006410635.1 Cephalophus harveyi | reverse complement strand
CGGACCTTAGTCGGCAAAGTAATGTCTCTGCTTTTGAAAATGCTATCTAGGTTGGACATAACTTTTCTTCCAAGGAGTAAGCGTCTTCTAATTTCATGGCTGCAGTCACCATCAGCAGTGATTTTGGAGCCCAAAAAAATAAAGTCTGGCACTGTTTCCACTGTTTCCCCATCTATTTCCCATGAAGTGATGGGACCAGATGCCATGATCTTCGTTTTCTGAATGTTGAGCTTTAAGCCAACTTTTTCACTCTCCTCTTTCACTTTCATCAAGAGGCCTTTTAGCTCCTCTTCACTTTCTGCCATAAGGGTGGTGTCATCTGCATATCTGAGGTTATTGATATTTCTCCCGGCAATCTTGATTCCAGCCTGTGTTTCTTCCAGTCCAGCGTTTCTCATGATGTACTCTGCATATAAGTTAAATAAGCAGGGTGACAATATACAGCCTTGATGCACTCCTTTTCCTATTTGGAACCAGTCTGTTGTTCCATGTCCAGTCCTAACTGTGGCTTCCTGACCTGCATACAGATTTCTCAAGAGGCAGGTTAGGTGGTCTGGTATTCCCATCTCTTTCAGAATTTTCCACAGTTTATTGTGAGCCACACAGTCAAAGGCTTTGGCATAGTCGATAAAGCAGAAGTAGATGTTTTTCTGGAACAAGTAGTAGGCACAAGTAGTACCATATTCATTGGTTAACAGGCAGCATCTTTTCTAATTGGTTCATCTCCACGACAAATGGTTTTTAAAATTTTGACATTCACACATCTTACTGTTTTCCAATTCAAGGCTTTATTTAAGCATCTAAATTTCCAGTACATTTAAGTAAGGGTCTCAGTGAAGGACTTTCAATTAATGCTATATTAGGCAACAATGGACACTAAACTAATTTATTCTTCTAAGCCAAGGACTAGAAAGAGTATATGTTGATTTTTGGTCATATTTGCTTATAGGACAAACAATACATAGCCTTAATTAAATCAGTACATCAGGTCAATTCAGTTCAGTTCAGTCACTCAGTCATGTCTGACCCTTTGTGACCCCACTGACTGAAGCATGCCAGGCTTCCCTGTCCATCACCAATTGATAGTCTTTTCTAAAAGTTGTTGTTTGATTCCACATCGATTGAAGTTCTTGGACTTTCTTTTTGTTTTGTATTTTTCTGAATTGGATTTTGATGATCCTGTTCTGTTTCCTGGAAATACTTTCCCCAGTTACTACACACTTGGTGGTATAACTTGTATTTGTAGGAGCGGCAGCTGAGATGCATTTGAGAAAGTGATTTAAAGATGTTATTGTTGCCATTTGTTTATGAGTTTACTGAGGAAAGCCTGATGTCATGTGGATTTCTGCCATATCAAGAATTACTCTGTCTTTTAAAAAGTCCAAATGATGTAGCTGCATAATAGACATTTGTGATCTTCTCTCAGTCTCTTCAAAAGATATTAGAAATAAATAAAATCTAATTAAAACAAAATGATGGGTGAGTACTTAGGCTCAGTTTTCAGTACAGCAATGACTTGGCTTTACAATTATTTTAAAGTGTCGGGACAATCTGTCTTTGTGTCATTACAATAATTTAATCATTAATTAGTGTTCACTAGCCACTTTGCACTTCCCTAAAATCTCATCATAAGTAAAGACTCTGTTTCTAAATGAAATTTCTACTTAAATATCTGGATTCGTTAAAATAAACCAGAAAATGGATATTTTAATAAAATAATAGAATCTGTCTGATTTTTTAATGAAACTAATGTTTTAAGTTCACAATACTCTCTTTTCATTCAAGCCCAGAAAAATATTTAAAATATTGTCAAAACCACTCAAGAATCCTGGTTTCCTTTTAATGTTATTTCCTGGTGAACAGCAGACATGTAAGGTATCACCTTCCACTGTAATTATCTGTCAGTATTTCATCACACGTGGTAGACTGTGAGTTTTTCAAGAAAAGAACTTAACATTCTGTATTCCTGGGGTGCACAGTAACTTGCACGTGGTAGGCACTCGATTTGAGTGGATGCCTAAATTTCACAATGCACACCTTTTGCTTGGGCAAGCAGAAATCAATGAGGCTGCTTTAATTGTTTTTTTCCCAGATATGACATTCAAGAAACATTGACCAAAGAATCTCACTCTCCTAATGGGTATTCCTATTCATATTTCTGGAACTGTTACTGTTACAGGCAGCAATAACTTCAGAAATGTCAAAAATAAATTACAATGAGGCCAAACACTGGGATCCAGGTCAGATCCATCAGTTCACAGTTTGGTTTGAAAAACTTTCCCTAGTTTAAAAAAGTGACCTAACAGGAAGGTCAAAATTGGCCAATTTTCCCAGTACCTCTTACAGTTTAAGTTAGTAGTCTTCTCATAGTGTCTTCAGACAAGTGTCAACTCCCTGGCCTCATGACAGCTCCAGGGGGGTTCCACAGTCACGAAACAGCAACAGAAGTTATCCAAATGCTCATTTTGTAGCATTAAGTGAATGAAACAGTATAGGTTCTAAACAGAATATATGATGTGACTGCAGTTTGTGAAACAAAACATTTATGCATTTACTTGCATAGAGGACAGACTGAAAACATATACAACTACATATTAACAATCATTGTCTCTAGGTAGGAAAAATATCATTAATTTGTATTTTCTTCTTTACTTTTTTTCTGTTTTCAAAAAATATATTTGTAAATTTTATAGATTTGTAGATTATTTTAAGTAAACATATATACCTTTTGTAAAATTTTAAATGAATGCACAAAGCATCTATAATATGACATCCAGGTTTTTTAGATGTATGTGTGTTTTTGTGTGTATGTGTATGTTTGCATAATATATATAATAAATGTGAAGAAAATTATCCACAAAAAGTTAAACAATGTTCTAGATTCTTTTCAAGCACTTGAACATAAATTTAAGCCTACACAATATCATACATATATCCAGTTTTTATCATAACTTTATCACTATTTTTTAACCTTTTTACAGATGAGAAAACTGACTTTCCCCAAGTTTATACCACAGGATAATGACAACATCCAACTGGAACTCTCTTAAAATTCTTCCCTGCCTTCTTTCTAGCACCGCCTCATGTCTGCCACACTGTTAGATGCACATTGATGGGATAAAATGAAGACTCCAAGTTAGCATCAAAGAGAAGTTTCAACTGGTACTTTGCCTACAGTTTGCTTACACCTGCTTGAGAGGCTCTACCTCAAGGATTTTGACCTTTCTGATGTACTGCTTAATACTTGCAGTTTTCAGTTCAGTCGCTCAGTCTTGTCCGACTCTGCAAACCCATGGACCACAACATGCCAGGCCTCCCTGTCCTTCACCAACTCCTGGAGATTGCTCAAACTCATGTCCATCTAGGCAGTGATACCATCCAACCATCTCATCCTCTGTCATCCCCTTCTCCTCCCACCTTCAGTCTTTCCCAGCATCAGAGTCTTTTCCAATGAGTCAGTTCTTCCCATCAGGTGGGAAAAGTATTGGAGTTTCAGCATCAGTCCTTCCAAAGAATATTCAGGACTGATTTCCTCTAAGATTGGCTGGTTTGATCTCCCTATAGCCCAAGGGACTCTCAAGAGTCTTCAACACCACAGTGCAAAAGCATCAATTCTTCAGCACTCAGATTACTTTATGGTCCAACTCTCACATCCATACATGACTATTGGAAAAGACATAGCTTTGACTAGATGGACCTTTGTTGGCAAAGTAATGTCTCTACTTTTTAATATGCTGTATAGGTTGGTTTTGGCTTTTCTTCCCAGGAGCAAGCATCTTTTAATTCCATGGTTGCAGTCACCATCTTCAGTGATTTTGGAGCCCAAGAAAAAAAACTCTCCTCTCCAAAATCTGAACTGCAGCATAATCCATACAATCAACTCATTATAAGGTATTAATTTTATTTAGTAAAAGTAAGTTAAAATGAAAATAGCATATTTAATAAAATCTTGAATTCATTGAATTACTAACTTGAATTCCTTATAAGTTAACAAAATAACATTTTCATGCCTATCCAATTCTACTTCTGGTTGCCCCTTTCTTCTACTTCCACCTCTAAGAAATCTTTCATTAAACATTTATTTAGTATCTGAGAAATTAAAATTCTTCCCTTCTAAGGAAAACTATGGAGAACAGTGTGGAGATTCCTTAAAAAACTGGAAATAGAACTGCCATATGACCCAGCAATCCCACTGCTGGGCATATACACCAAGGAAACCAGAATTGAAAGAGACACACGTACCCCAGATTTCTTTGCAGCACTGTTTACAATAGCTAGGATATGGAAGCAACCTAGATGTCCATCTACAGATGAATGGATAAGGAAGTTGTGGTACATATACACAGTAGAATATTACTCAACTATAAAAAAGAACGCATTTGAGTCAGTTCTAACAGGTGGATGAAACTGGAACATGTTATACAGAATGAAGCAAGTCAGAAACAGAAACACCAATACAGTATATTAACACATATATATGGAATTTAGAAAGATGGTAATGATGACCCTATATCCAAGACAGCAAAAGAGACACAAATGTAAAGAACAGAATTTTGGACTATGTGGGAGAAGGCAAGGGAGGGATGATTTGAGAGAATAGCATTGAAACATGTATATTACCATATGTAAAATAGATGGCCAGAGCAAGTTTGATGCATGAAGCTGGGCACTCAAAGCCGGTGCTCTGGGACAACCCAGAGAGATGGGATGGGGAGGGATGTGGAAGGGGGGTTGAGGATGGGAGGACACATGTACACCTGTGGCTGATTCACGTTGATGTATGGCAAAAACCACCACAATATTGTAAAGTAATTATCCTACAATTAAAATTAATTAATTAAAAAAAAAATTTTTTTTGCCACTTCCCTGTCCACCAGCACACACCCTCCCACATTTCTACAGCAGTTGGCTTGCACCAGTTACTACAACTACCACTTTGATTCTTATGGAAGGGGCTGGCTCTCAGAATGACTTGGGGACAATTTTAAAACTGCAGAACCATCCATCTACCATCATTTCTCAAATATCATCTAACAATTCATAAAAAAGTGGGGAAAAAATTCCATAGACATATCAGGGGTAAACTAAGCATTATTTGAAAGAAACTAGGAATTATTCTCAGCAGATTAGTAGTACTCTTGCTTCATGTTTATGATATTCATGTAAGTTTAAATTACCCTGCATTTTCTTTAGGATATCAAGAGCAGTAAATCAGATTCACCAACTAATTTAGGTCAAACTGGCTTAGAAATGCCTTTTAAAAATTTTTTTAATTTACTTATTTTTAATTGGAGGATAATTGCTTTACAATATTGTGTTGGTTTCTGCCATACAGAAATGCTTTTTTTTAAATTGTAGAAATTAAAAACAAGAGGTAACTACTTTCACATCACAGATATTAAAGAAAAATGTGAAAACAAACACAAGACAGGACTAAAAAACATAGCATTATCTGCTAAAGTCTAGAGGACCTGGGTGGGGGTGGGGGGAGAAAGAGGAGAAAAAAACAATTTTTGAAGGAGTGAAGTAATATATTCCAATGGTAGGGAAATTAGATCACTTTAAAAAATATTGAGGACTTACAATTAAGAAGCTTAAAGAATTTCCAAAGAATTTTAAATAACTTAAAGAAGGAAATACCCTTAAAGTATATCTTCAATGCAAAAATGTGAAAAAAATATGGTTTTATAGCAACTATCCACAAATTTAGGACATAAATATGTATCTATATCTATACAAGTACAGTAGGTTAAAAATTAAATAGCATATGGAACCAGTATTGATAGAGTGGATTTTAAAGTTTTATTTGGTTTAATTAGGGAAATATGAATTTAAAAGGGGTGGCTCATTGGTCTAGGGGCATGATTCTAGCTTCAGATGAGAGGGTCCTGGGTTCAAATCCTGGATGAGCTTGGGTTATCCGCTCCAGTTTATGCATTGTTTCTGATAGTTCAGTTGGTAAAGTATCCGCCTGCAATTCAGGAGACCCTGGTTCAATTTCTGGGTCAGGAAGATTTGCTGGAGAAGGGATAGGCTATCCACTTCAGTATTCTTGGGCTTCCCTTGTGGCTCAGCTGGTAAAGAATCCACCTTCAACATGGGAGACTGGGTTCAATCCCTGGGTTGGAAAGATCCCCTGGAAAAGGGAAACGCTACCCACTCCAGTATCCTGGCCTGGAGAATTCCATGGACTGTATAGTCCATGGGGTCACAAAGAGTTGGACATGACTGAGCAACTTTCACTTTCCACTATGAATTTAAAACTACAATGATATACTACTAGACATCTGTGTGAATAGCTAAAATTCAAAAGACAAATAATACCAAAGGTTGGCAAGGATTTTGAGTAACTAGAATTCTCATAAAATGCTGGGGAGAATGCAAAATAATACAGTCACTTGGAAAACAGTATGGCAGTTTCTTATAAAAGTTACCATAAAGCCTAGTAATCCCACTCTTAGAAATAAAAACTATGTCCACACAAAGACTTGTATATGAATATTTATAGCAGTTTCCTTCATAATATTTGTTTCATTTCTGTTCCAAGTGAATACTTGAAGTTAGAATCAGACTGCACAGGTTTAAGAGTTTAGTCCTCCAAAACACTGCCCTGACTTTAAATACCAGGTGCAAATTTCATGGCTATCCACACTTACGACAATCTAGCTGTAAATTCAGAGGATCCTATGATGTCTTCAGGTGCTCTAACTCATGAGAACAGCTCATGGAATTCCTGGACAGTGCTTTGCTTATGAGTGCAGTTTTACCATAAAGGATAACTTTTAGAATATTTAAACATAAGAGATACTTAGTGCAAACTCTGGGAGAGTCTAGGACAAGGACAATCCATGCCCTCTGCCTGTGGAGTCAGGGAGCAGCACCTTCCCAGCACATAATCAGTGTGATCACCAACCAGGAATCTAAACCAAACCTCCTGTCCAGAGTTTTCATCAAGATTTCATTATGTTGGCATGACTGATTAAATACTTGCCACATGACTGAACTCAATCTCTGGAGCCCGTTTCATCCTTGAAGGTTAAGCTGCTGAAATGCCCAACCGATTGATCACATTGAAGGCAGGAGAAGGGGATGACAGAGGATGAGATGGTTGAATGGCATCACTGATTCAATGGACATGAATTTGAGCAAGTTCTGGAAGATGGTGAAGGACAGGGAAGCCTGGTGTGCTGCAGTCCATGGGGACACAAAAGTCAGACATGACTGCTTGATTGAACAACAACTGATCACATAGTCTTTTCTGGTGACCATTCCCCACACTGATGCTATCTATCTTGGGTTCTCCCAGCATGAGTCATCTCATTAACATACAAAGACATTCCTAACACAAAAGAAATTCCTAACACATGCACACAAAAAAAGGTTAAATTTTTTTAACCTCTGTTTCAGAAACTGTGGACAGAGATCATATATATTCCATCATATCACAATGGTGGCTCAGGAGGTAAAGAATCTGCCTGCAATGAGGGAGACCTGGGTTCGATCCCTGGGTTGGGAAGATCCACTGGAGGAGGGCATGGCAACTCATGCCAGTATTCTTGCCTGGAGAATCCTCATGGACAGAGGAGCCTAGTGGGCTACAGTTCACGGGGTTGCAAAGAGTTGGACTCAAGCAACTGAACTGAACTGACCTGAGGCACATAGCACAGCACAATACCTAAAGCAAAAAACAACTCAAATGCCCATCAGTCAGGGAAAGAATAAACAGATTGTGGTATATCCACACGATAGAGTATATCTTAGCAATAAAAAAAAGAAAAGAAAAAGCTTCTGATAAATGCAACAATCACATGAACCTCAAAAGCGTTATGGCTAAAGAAGAAAGCTAGACCTAAGATTATATGCCCTATGATTCTATTAATATGAAATTCTAGAAAACGAAGAACTATAAAGCTATAGTGACAGAGGGTATGTGGAAGGGAGGCAGAGTTGGAAAGGTATGGGATTTAATGTAAAAAAGAACACGGAACTTTGCAGAATGATAGAAATACTCTTATCTGGATTGTAATAGTACTTACATAGCTGTATTAGATTTGTCAAGACTCATCAAACTGTACACGTTATGAGCAAATTTATTGGGTTCAAATTATACCTAGATAAGGCTGATATTCATTTTTTATGTTATATATTTAGAAGAGGATAACCAGCCTCATAGACTAGAAAATAAACATTTCTGATCCTCTTTTCTGAAAAGAAATATAAGCCTAAATTTTGCTAACTTAAATCAACATCATTAAAGATGAGAATTAACTTGATCTTTTAGTATGAATAGATTAGAAAATATGAACAGCATAGTACTGATTACACACAAAGAAAAGTGCACTTTGCACAACATATCCAAACAACACATAATGACTCAGCATTTAAACATGGCAAAGTAGCAAAAAAAAATTAGACTTTATTTAAATGCATTAACAGCAATATAGTGAAGTGAAAGTCACTTTGGCATGTCTGACTCTTTGTGACCCAGAATACTCCAAGCCAGAATACTGGAGAGGATAGCCTTTCCCTTCTCCAGGGGATCTTCCCAACCCAGGGATCAAACCCACGTCTCCGGCATTGCAGGTGGCTTCTTTACCAGCTGAGCCACAAAGGAAACCCAACCATATAAGATTTACATAAAATAGAAACATGCAACAATAAATGAGTGAAATTAAAATAAACATCTCATAGGAAGAAAGCTCTTTGACACACGTCTTGGCAATGATTTTTTTGGTTATGACACCTAAAGCACAAGCAATAAAGTCAAAAGGAAACACATGGGACTACCTCAAACTAAAAAGCTTTTGCACAGCAAAGAAATGATTAACAAAATGAAAGGCCAACCATGGAATAGGAAAAAATATTTGCAAACCATATATCTGATAAGGAGATAGTATCTAAAATATATAGTAATTCATACAATTCAATAGCAAAAGAACAAACAGTCCAATTAAAAAATTGGCTAAGGACCTGAATAGACATTCTTTCCTAAGATGATATACAGATGACCAATAGGTACAAGGAAAGCAGTTCATCACCACAGATAATTCAGTTCAGTTCAGTTCAGTTCAGTCGTATCTGACTCTTTGTGACCCCATGAATTGCAGCACACCAGGCCTCCCTGTCCATCACCAACTCCCAGAGTTCACTCAGACTCATGTCCATCAAGTCAGTGATGCCATCCAGCCATCTCATCCTCTGTCGTCCCCTTCTCCTCCTGCCCCAATCCCTCCCAGCATCAGAGTCTTTTCCAATGAGTCAACTCTTCGCATGAGGTGGCCAAAGTACTGGAGTTTCAGCTGTAGCATCATTCCTTCCAAAGAAATCCCAGGGCTGATCTCCTTCAGAATGGACTGGTTGGATCTCCTTGCAGTCCAAGGGACTCTCAAGAGTCTTCTCCAACACCACAGTTCAAAAGCATCAATCCTTCAGCGCTCAGCCTTCTTCACAGATAATTAGGGGAATACAAATCAAAACCACAATGAGATGTCACTTCATGCCTGTTAAAATGGCTATCATAAAAAAGACAAGAGATAACAAATGATGGCAAAGGATGTAGAGAAGAGGGAATCCTTGTTCACTCAGTAGGACTGGATTGTAAATTGAAGAAGCCACTAAGGAAAACAATATAGATGTTCCTCAAAAAATTAAAAATAAAACTACCATCAGTTCAGTTCAGTTCAGTCGCTCAGTCGTATCCGACTCTTTGTGACCCCATGAATTTCAGCATGCCAGGCTTACTGTTTCCCCATCTATTTCCCATGAAGTGATGGGACTGGATGCCATGATCTTTGTTTTCTGAATGTTGAGCTTTAAGCCAACTTTTTCACTCTCCTCTTTCACTTTCATCAGGAGGCTTTTTAGTTCCTCTTCACTTTCTACCACAGGGGTGGTGTCATCTGCATATCTGAGGTTATTGATATTTCTCCCAGCAATCTTGATTCCAGCTTGTGTTTCTTCCAGTCCAGCATTTCTCATGATGTACCCTGCATATGATCCAGCAATTCTACTTCTGGGTATATAGTCGAAGGAAATGAAAACACTATGATGAAGAGATATCTGCATGCTTATATTCATAGCATCATTATTTACAATGGTCAAGACAGGGAAACAATCTAAGTGTCCATCAATGAATGAATGGATAAAAAAAGCTGTGATATATATACAATGTAGTATTATTCAGCCATTTAAAAAACAAGGAAATCCTACCATTTGTGACAAAATGAAATTATCTTAAGTGAAGTAAGTCAGACAAAGACAGATACTGTATTATAACCACAATAAGTGGGGTCTTAAAAAAAATGTAGAAGAAAGAAAAAACTCATAGAAAATAAGATTTGTGATTATCAGAGGTAAAGGAACTAGGGTGGGGAGGGGAAACTGGTCAAAAGGTATAAGATATAAGATAAATAAGTACTAGTTATAAGATAAATAAGTACTATGGATAATTAACATACAACATGACAGCTATAGTTAGCACTGCTATTAGTATGTATGAAATTTGCTAAGAGAGTGACCCCTAAGAGCTCTCATTACAAGGAAAAAAACTTTTTTATCTATATGAGATGAATGCTAACTAAACTTTTTGTGATAATCATTTCACAATATATGTATGTCAGAACACCTTAAAGTTATACAATGCTATATGTCAATTATATCTCAGTAAAACTGGAAAAAACAAAATTTAAATTAAAAAACATGTCTCTAATGATAATGACATGTTTGTTTTGTTTACTAGTTTTGTTATCATTTTGTGATACAAAATTTGTTTGGAGCAAATGGAGAAATACTTTATTATCACTGACAATTTTTATTAAGCCCAGCAGACAAATAGGCAGCTCCAAAGCACCTAAAAATAAATCTTTGGTCTACTCATATTTAAATGTTATTAAAGTGATAATGATGGGAGATGTTAATTGCCCCCAATAAGAAGAGCCCTGAACACTCCTTGTTCAATTTCAAGCACCTCATTACTAGATATTTGCACACTTCTAATAAAAAAGCAGTCAGAAGAGCTGAAGGCTAAAGTAATTCACTCATATGAAAAGGTCAAAAGAACATCAAGGAAGGCACACAATTAATCCTCATTAATCTAGTCTCAGGTTATTTGAAATCAGGGTTTTGTGGAAGTCAGGGGAAACCTGGACTTTGACACTGTCTATGCATGAATGAGTTTGTATTAATGATGAACAAGGGTTTTTGAATATGTTTAAGATCGTTAATTTTTAAAAGGCAAGAAGGTAGTCCATTCTGGATAATTTGGGGACAGAATAATAAATAGTTGTGTCTTGTTATTGTTTATTTCTCAATTTTGTATATACTAAAAAACACTTATATTTTAATCACTTCACTCAGGGGTAACCTGATGTCTCAAAAACTGGTTAATGCTAAGTATATTCAAAATCAGCTAATGTACAAAACATAATGCTAAAATTTATATTTACAATAAGAAGGCTTTCAAAATAGTTGAAATATATCTGATATATATTTGAGAAGCTATCTGATAAGGGGTTATTATTTAAAATATAGAACTCCTACAACTCAATAGCAAAAAAACAAAGAATTTAATGTAAAAATGGGGAAAGGATCTGAATAGACCTTTTTCCTTAAACTTGCAAATAACCAGTATGTATATGAAAACACACTCAAAGTTAATAATCATAAAGAAAATGCAAATCAAAACTGGAGTGAGATATCACCTCATATGTGTTAGGGTAACTATTATTTAAATAAATGTTAGTAACCCCTGGCCAGGATGTGAAGAAAAGGAAACTCTTGTATACAGTTGGGGAAAATATAAATCAATGCAGCTACTAGGAAAAACCACACACATATTCCTTCTAAAAATTAAAAACAGAATTACCATTTGGTCCAGCAATCCTATTTATGGGTATATATCACGAATTGAAATCAGGATCTTAAATAAATATCTGCATATCTGCACTCCTATGTTCATTGGAGAATTATTCACAATAGTGAAGACATGAAAAAAACCTAACGGCTCATCAATGGACCTATGATCAAAAAAAATTTGATGTATGCATACAATGAAATATTATTTACCCTTAACAAAGGGCATCCTGCCATTTGCAACAAGTTGCATGGATCTAGAGAATGCTATGCTAAGTGAAATAAGCCAGACACACAAAGATACATAGTGTATGATCTCACTTATATGTAGAACCTAAAGTAGTCAAACACATAGAAGTAGAGAGTAGAATTGTGGTGCCAGTGACTGGGAGGAGGGGGAAATGAGGAGGTGTTGATCACGGGTACAAAATTTCAGTTCAGTTCAGTTCAGTTCAGTTGCTCAGTCGTGTCCGACTCTTTGCAGTTATGTAGGCAATGGCAAACCACTCCAGTACTCTTGCCTGGAAAATCCCATGGGCGCAGGAGCCTGGAAGGCTGTATTCCATGGGGTCGCTAAGAGTCGGACACGACTGAGCGACTTCACTTTCACTTTTCACTTTCATGCGTTGGAGAAGAAAATGGCAACCCACTCCAATGTTTTTGCCTGGAGAATCCCAGGGATGGGGGAGCCTGGTGGGCTGCCGTCTATGGGGTCGCACAGAGTCGGACACGACTGAAGCGACTTAGCAGCAGCAGCAGCAGACAATATAGGGGCTATGATTGTAATGTATACTTAAGAATTTGTTAAAACGGTAGACCTTATATTAAGTATCCTTATCACAAAAGGAAGCAAACAACAACAACAAAAAACCAAAGGACGCAGAAAGAAACTCTGGAGGTGATGGATAAGTTTGTGGCATTGACAGTGATGATGATTTCAAGGGTATATACTTATCTCCAAACAGATTAAGTTGTGTACATTCAATATCTACAGCTTTGTGTATGTCAATTATACCTCAATAAAATAATTAAAAATAGATTAAATAAGAAGAGAACTGTGTTAAAAATTGGATCACTGCCTGGTGAAAATACAGTGAGAACAAAGGCAGGATTGTGTTTCATTAAAGTAAGGATAATTTGACCCATATTATAAAGAGAATCAAGTTATAATTAGTTTCATCCATTAAGCACTGATTCTTGCTACCTTTAGTTACAGTCACTTTCTCAACTTGACCCTAGATATCAAGATGCATATTTAACTTGCAGGTCACATCATCACCTATTTAAATTATACATTGATCAAAAGAAGATGTGAGATATATATACATATATATATATGAGAGATACACACATATATATTTAATGGAATATTACTCAGCCATAAAAAGAACAAAATAATGCCATTTGCAGCAACATGGATGGACACAGAGATTGTGATACTAAATGAAGTAAGTCAGACAGAGAGAGACAAATGTCACATCAAATCACTTATATGTGGAATCTAAAAAAAAAAAAAAATGGTACAAATGAACAGAAGTAGAATCATAGATGTAGAAAAAAAACTTATAGTTACCAAGGGGGAAGGAAGTGGATAAACTGGGAGATTCAGATTGACATATACACACTACTCTATATAAAATAGATAACTAATAAGAACTGTATATCGCAGGGATCTCTACTCAATACTCTGCAATGACCTATATGAGAATAGAATATAAAAAACAGTGGCTAGACATTTATGTATAACCTACTTACTTTGCTGTACAGCAGAAACCAACACCACATTGTAAATCAAATAAACTCCAATAAAAGTTAATTTAAAATAATTTTGAGTAATAGCATCTTTTAAGCAATAAAGTGTTCCTAGCCAAAGCATGATTTCCAATGTTTTGATGATACTAATATAATGTATTGTTTTCTACTGTCTGGTTATAAACAGACTTAAATGAGACTTTAAAGTAGTAATTACTTAATTTCTTAAAAGGAATAATAAATGGATATAATTTGATTTTTATGAGACAATATTCCTGCTTTACTTTTGCTGAGTAATTAGGTAATTTATTCTTTCAACTCTGCTACATGTCAAACACTATGCTAGGCACTGGGGATTTTGCAGTAAACAGGAAGTATTCCTTGCCTGCATAGAGCCTTCTGCACCTAATAGTAGAATGAGATAGCCTGCATTTTTTTAAAAAAATTGTCGCTATGAGGTTCTTCTAATGAGAGAATTTCTCTGAACACCTGGTTTCAATCATGTGGTAAGTTACATATGTAAGACTCATAAAGTCATTAAGAATTCCCAAGGAAATGGGAATTGTATAAAGTGACGTTATACGTGAGTGTTTAAAGAACATGTAAATTAATTGTCCATTTGATTATTTTCTTGCTATACGGGAGAATAATTGCCCACTGATTGTATATTGCCAGTAGCAGAAAGTTATTTGAAATGTATATTAGTTCTTCACCATGACTTGAACTCAAATATTTTGATGAGAATGGTATTAATACTATAAAATTATAGTAAAATCAATAGGAAAATAAAAATTTATATTTAATTTCTACTTTACAAATCTTTCAAACATGAAGCTAATATAAAAACACATTTAAATATAGTCAATGATTTTTTTTTAATAAAGGAAAGAGAAAAGCAAAAACAAATAATGGAAGACACAAGGCAAATGTAATTATAAGTATTTAGGGCAAAGAAACCTGATTTTAATTCACTCTCACCAGTATTTACTGAGATTCCCAAGATTCAAGGCACTGTGCTAGGTTGACAAAAAATATATATATCAACATAAGTAAGAAATACGGGCTCCCAGGACTGCATGATTTTGTCAGGATTTCTTTTCTCTTATTCTAATTTCTCTAACTCAGGATGCATAGAGAGTATCTGATTCTAAATGAGTATCCGGCCCTCCTCAAATATTACTGGATTGTTTGAGAGTTAATGAGAGGTTTAAGAGGAGAAATTAAAGCATTCCACAAGAGTCCTCCTTTGGTCAGACCCCCTTGCACAGAGATTGAGCTTTTTGCTGCATTTTCATGGCAGTATCTCTCAGGGTTGTTTGTGAGTTTGTCTCATCAGTAAGAAGAATCTCATTGTGCCACCCACCAAGCTCGCACTTGCTAATCACTGTTAATTGCCGACAATTGAGATCAGCAGACTGTTCACTGAGTACTGCGATGGGTACTTAACTTATTGGCACTGAGGTTTCCTGCGTGCCCATTTCCACTAATGGATCATTTGTCCTGGAAATTGGAAGTCCCAGCATCAATCACGTAAATCAGACTCAGTAGGCAGAAGTGTTTACCTTTCTCTTCACCTGCAGAAGGAGGACAGTACAGACAGGGACTTACATCTGGCCAGAAAGCAGGTAGCCCTTGTGAAGAGCCAAAGTCCTTCCCATCTGCCAGTAAAGCTCCAGAAAAAGAAATTCTGGGAGTGACAGACCGTTGTGAAACAGAGGGGATGATGAGCAGCAGAATCTTTCACTGCCATCCTCTTGTTTTCAGGCTCCTTGTCAATATGCCACAGCACTACAGGAAAAGTCAGAGGATGCCTCTGGAGATTACTAAAGTGGCAGAACTTCCTCATATCTGCCTCAAATTTATGTTGATGTATGGCAAAACCAATACAATATTGTAAAGTAATTAACCTCCAATTAAAATAAATAAATTTATATTTTAAAAAAAACTGCTTCCTTTTAAGATGCTATTATCACTGTGAATCTGGAGACAAAAATCATGGCAATCAGAGATTAACTATTGATAGCAAATGATCCTGATACAGAAGGAACAAGGTATCAATGTCTTCCATCACCAATCACAGTGTCTTCCTCCAGAGGTCAGAAAGGGTACAACTTTACCCATGTTTAAGGTGATGTACATTTCCTTACAGTCATGGCATATGTATCTAACACTGACACACCTTAAAGAGGGGATCTCCCCAGGACTTGTTAGAACTCTTGCAAATAGTGAACAGTAAAGCTTATCCCCTATAATCCCAAGTCATCATACCTTCACCTCCCATGATTACTATTCATCATTAAAAGTTTTATTCTAGGATGATAAAGAAAAACTGTCCTAACACTTGTTAAAACAGTGAGTGCATGCTCAGTCACTTCAGTCATGTCCAACTCTCTGCAACCCTATGGACTATAGCCCACCAGGCTCCGCCCATGGGATTCTCCAGGCAAGAATATGGAGTGGGTTGCCAAACCCTCCTCCAGGGGATCTTCCCAACCTAGGGAACAAACCCATGTCTCTTACGTCTCCCACGTTGGCAGGCAGGTTCTTTACAACTAGCACCACCTGGGAAGCCCCATTAAAACATTGAGGAAGACTTTATTCAAGACTATTTGTGATTGATGCCAAGATGATTAAAATAGGGGAAAGAGACTTGTCCTCAACTCGGAATTCAACAGAGAGAGAGCTGGGGATTTATAGCCAATGAGTAGAATGAGGGGTGTCAGTAGATGGAAAATTACTACAAAGAGACATCAAGGGTAGGGAAATTCTTGCTAAAAGTATCAAGTTGGAAGGAGGGGGGAATGATTTTCACTAAACTGACTTAGTAGGATTATAGTGAAAACTGGACTCAGCGAACTGAAGAGAGGGCCCAACGGCAGGGTCTAGTCCAAAAGAAGGCTCAGGGTCATCTGCCTGCAGTTAGGTCAAGTAGAGAAAGTGAAAGTGTTAGTCACTTAGTCATGTCCAACACTTTGTGCTTTATGGACTGTAGCCTGCCAGGCCTCTCTGTCCTTTGGATTCTCTAGGCAAGACTACTGGAGCGGGTAGCCATTCCCTTCTTCAGGGGATCTTCCTGACACAATGATCAAACCCAGGTCTTCTGCATTGCAAGGAGATTCTTTACTGTCTGAGCCACCCAGGCCCCCTGGGTCAAGAAGAGATTCTGTCAAGAAGAGGCAGTAACCCTTATAACAGGTCACCTTGCGTCTAGATGTTATAGAGTTTAAAAGCAGATTCCTTAAAATTCTATAATTAGAGTTTCCTACATCAATAATCCCAGTACTCTTGCCTGGAAAATCCCATGGACGGAGGAGACTGGCAGGCTGCAGTCCATGGGGTTGCTAACAGTTGGATACGACTGAGCAACTTCATTTTCACTTTTCACTTTAGTGCATTGGAGAAGGCAATGGCACCCCACTCCAGTACTCTTGCCTGGAAAATCCCATGGATGGAGGAGCCTGGTAGGCTGCAGTCCATGGGGTCGCTAAGAGTCGGACACGACTGAGCGACTTCACTTTGACTTTTCACTTTCATGCATTGGAGGAGGAAATGGCAACCCACTCCAGTATTCTTGCCTGGAGAATCCCAGGGACTGGGGGGCCCGGTGGGCTGCCGTCTATGGGGTCGCACAGAGTCGGACACGACTGAAGCGACTTAGCAGCAGCAGCAGCAGCAGCAGCAGCAAACCAATAATCCAGCCAGAAACAAAAGAAGCCCCACTCAAACTGGCTTGAGTTTCGGTTTATAAAAATAGATTATCTATTTTTTACAGGGTCTATTCTTTACATGACTTTTCCCTTCCCTCCCAAATTTACTCCCTTTGATCCATGCAGATATTCCTCTCTCCCTCCAACTCCTGAAACTGTTTCATCCATAATCCAGCCAGTCCATATTCCTATTTGTAGCTTCCCTCATTTTTGGTGTCTTTATTTCATCACCTAAACATCTCCATCTGCATCTATCTTTACCCAGTCATTTAGGTTTGATTTAGTATCAATTTTTAAAGGTTTCTAGATCCAAAACCTTATTGTAATTTGGCCCTGGAATATTATTTTCCCTTCTTAAATTTTGTTTCTTGCTCTTATTCTACCCAATATAGATATTTTCTAAACTCTCAGTCTACATATCCTATTCCAAGGTAAAGTCCAGCAAAATCAAATCTAAGATGTATTATTCTATTTCTTTGATTCAAGACACATGTGAACTTTGAAACTATGAGTACCCTTGCCTGGTCATGGGGCTAAGGAAGAGAAATAAGATTTCTTTATAAAATGAAGGTCTAGAGTCTATAACATTATCTCAGAGAGTAGCCGCTGTAAGAATTTTTGCATTTTTTTTTCAGGCCTCAGATTTATAAATTGTCAGTTTATGGAATATTATCTTCAATAATCAAATAATTTCCTCTTATTTTTATTGCTTTTATCCTTTACATCTTCATAATATCCCATCCTATTCTTTTTCCCACTCCGAGTACTTGAACTTGAGTATCAAAAATTTACCCCAAAATATTGTACTATGTGACTAACTGCTCACTTTTTCCAAAAATATTATTCATGTTGTATCAATGCATACTGATATCTGTACATCTTGCTTATCCTTTTTAACTGTGATGCATTATTCTATTTTTGCATATATAGCAATGTAGTCTAGTTGAACATTAATTGGACATTTCCATTTTTTTCACAGTCATTACAAACATCATTTTGGTAATACACCCATCTAGGCTTATTTGCGTATCTAGTCAAGAGTTTCTCGAAGACAAACAATCAAGGGGTAGTATCGGCAGTGAGTGGATTCAGTTCAGTTCAGTTCAGTCGCTCAGTCGTGTCGGACTCTTTGCGACCCCATGAATCGCAGCACGTCAGGCCTCCCTGTCCATCACCAACTCCCGGAGTTCACTCAGACTCGCATCCATCGAGTCAGTGATGCCATTCAGACATCTCATCCTCTGTCGTCCCCTTCTTCTCCTGCCCCCAATCCCTCCCAGCATCAAAGTCTTTTCCAATGAGTCAACTCGTCGCATGAGGTGGCCAAAATACTGGAGTTTCAGCTTTAGCATCATTCCTTCCAAAGAAATCCCAGGGTTGATCTCCTTCAGAATGGACTGGTTGGATCTCCTTGCAGTCCAAGGGACTCGATGAGTGGATTATGCGTAGTTAATTCCATTCAATACTCAAGCTAATCTCCTGAATGGTTACTCCAATATTCTTCCTTCAAATAGTGAATGAGTGTTTCTATACCTTCATATCATCACCAACACTGGACATTGTCTGAATTTTTTAAGTTTTATTCTTCTGTTAAGTACACAAAATCATGTCTCATTATAATTTTTAATTCTATGATTACTAAAAAAGAAAGCACTTCTCCACAAAATTATTAGCCATTCAAGGTTTCTCCCTGTGAATTGTCCATTCATACCCTTTATTCACTTCTGTATTGGGTTGCCTGACAATTTCTTCTTGATTTGCAGAGATTCTTCACACTTTTAAATTTTAATCCTCCTTTATTTACACATTCTTAAAACATATTCTTCCAGTTTATTTTTAATGTTTATATATGATACCCATTGTTAAGCAGAAGTCTTTAATGTTACTATAGTCAAATATATTATTTTTCTTCTATTTGTGGTTAATCCATTTGTAACTTGTTCAAGAAATCTCCTCTACATCCAAGGTTGAACAATATTTTGAATTTTGTTCTAATAGTTGTATAAGATCTTTCATGTTTGGGTTTTTAATAAATCTGATTTTAATTTTTTATAGGTTCAAGAATGAAGTCCGTTTCCTAATAGCAATTATTAAATAGTCATTTTTGCACTTAGTTGAAAGTCACCACTTCTGTGCATGTATAAATATATACATATATATGAGTGCTTCATGCATATTCACATCTGATTATCTGATTGTCTGGTAGAGCAATACCTTATTATCTGGTCGGTAAGTCCTCTCTCTTTTCTATTGCTGTTGCTTTGGCTGTCATTGACATTTAGTCCTCCATAAATTTTAGTATTACTTTGTTTATTACTCAAAAATATCACACTGGAATTTTGAATAAAGTTTCATTATGCTTATAGATTATTTGGGAAGAACTGACACCTTCACAATATTAAGCTTTCTTATTCAAGAACGTTTAACTTTCTTTTTCTCCAAATAGAAATAAGAAATAATATCCTACTTTCACCTCCAAAAATCCTTGGATAATCACAAAATGGCCCCGTTAGCTTTTACAAAGATATTTGAGTAATCTACTTGGAGGATATTAAGACCCATCTCAGTTTGCTTTCTCTTTTATAAAACAAAGGTTATTGACTAGATCAGTGCTAGTCAAAGTAGCTGGCAGTGACACTGGGAATAAGAGAACTTGTACCAGAAAATTCTTACTCCATCACGAAAAGGTTTCCAGGGGGAAAAAAAAATCAGCATGATCACTGGTGATGATTTCTAGGTTACCCTTTAACAACAATATGATAATTTGATTGATAGTAATTTATAAAGTTTTCAGATTTTATAAAAGTTCTAAATGGTAGAAGTTTTGCTTTATAATTTAAATTAAGTAAATTATAATTTACATAAGCTTTCTTAGTACATAAAAGCCATTCCTATTAATTTTTAAATTTCTTAATTGCTTTGATTCTTTATGGGTTATTATTTTAAATAATTTTTTCCTCTTTCACATATCAACATTTTAATTAAGTCAATCATCTTTATGGAAGGAGAAAGCAGAGAGAAGACACAAATTAGAAAAAATAAAGTGCAGTATCTTTTCTGTGCCCCAATGGCACAGGGGAGCCAGTGGAAAAACACTAGATGGGTTGATAAACTGTAGAATCCAGAAGATGAGCACAGCTCCGTTTTACATAATTAAGCACATGGTTCTAAGTGCTTCCTGGAGAAACACTTTATGGGGAAAGGAAGTTTGTCTTCAAGATATCCTTTCCATCTATAACCTTCTGAATTCCTTTTTCCTTCCTCTTAAACAGATTGACTAGTTGATACTTTTCTTCTCAATCCAAATCTTTCTGTTTAGATGTCTGTTCCATTAAAGTCTTCTGTTGGGGAGAATTGGAGTCAGTACATGACTCCACAGTGTTAACCACCAAAGTAAATAAAGGAAAAAAAGAATAAAACAGTTAATGGCATGTGTATTTCAGAACTGTGTAAGAGTAAAGAAAGTGCAAGATGTTTTTTAAATGCTCCTTTGTACCCTTCTCCAGCGAACTCTGATTGCCCTGTAAATTTACCTATGGAACTTTTTCAGACTATAAACATAAATTCTATAATAATCATGTATAGAATAATTCTTGTTAAACAATATGGCTGGAGTTTTAAATCCCCATAGATGGTAGTGATATGACACTGTTAACCATGGAGTGTGATGAGGTCTTATGTGCCATTCTCCAGCCCAACTACATATTCAATTCTTGAACTAACAATGACAACCTGTCAAGTGGTCCAGCATATTACTGAGCCCCTTTAGTGACAGTGAACATATTTCCAAAGCAATCTATTCCAACTTTTAGACAGCTAAAGCTACAAGAAACTTCTCCAAAATCATTCTCATGACAATTTCCAGAAATTGGCCCCATATGAAAGTATTTAAAACAAGTCTTAATTCACTCCACACAAGATTCTCTTTCAAATTTTTCCCTTCTGAAACACCCATTCCGAGGCCCAAAACCTTCAGTCTTTTCCTACGTGAAAAAGTTTCCACTCCCTCTCACCAGTTCTGTTCTTGCCCTCTGAACATGTTACAGTTTGTCTTCATCTCCTCTTTAGGCACCACTGGAACAGATGAATTTCTTCATGTGAAATCTTCTCAGAACCCAGGAGATCAAAACTAGATTTCTCTCAATAAAGATGCTAGTCCTTAATGAATCGGTTCAGGTCAGTTTAGTCACTCAGTCATATGCAAATCTTTGTGACCCCATGAACCACAACACACCAGGCCTCCCTGTCCATCACCAACTGTCAGAGTCTACCCAAATCCATGTCCATTGAGTCAGTGATGTCACCCAACGATCTCATCCTCTGTTGTCCACTTCTCCTCCTGCCCTCAATCTTTCCCAACATCTGTATTTTTTCAAGTGAGTCAGCTCTTCACATCAGGTGGCCAAAGTATTGGAGTTTCAGCTTCAACATCAGTCCTTCCAATGAACACCCAGGACTGATCTCCTTTAGGATGGACTGGTTGGATATCCTTGCAGTCCAAGGGACTCTCAAGAGTCTTCTCCAACACCACAGTTCAAAAGCATCAATTCTTCAGGGCTCAGCTTTCTTTATAGTCCAACTCTCATATCTATACATGACTACTGAAAAAACCATAGCCAAGATGAGATGGACCTTTATTGGCAAAGTAATGTCTATGCTTTTTATATGCTGTCTAGGTTATAACTTTCCTTCCAAGGAGTAAGCGTCTTTTAATTTCATGGCTGCAGTCACCATCTGCAGTGATTTTGGAACCCTCCCACCCCCCAAAAAAAGCCAGCCACTGCTTCCACTGTTTCCCCATCTATTTGCCGTGAAGTGATAGGACCAGATACCATGATCTTAGTTTTCTGAATGTTGAACTTAAGCCAACATTTTCACTTTCCTCTTTCACTTATTGGAATGAAAACTGACCTTTTCCAGTCCTGTGGCCACTGCTGAGTTTTCCAAATTTGCTGGCAGATTGAGTGCAGCACTTTCACAGCATCATCTTTCAGCATTTGAAAGAGCTCTACTGGAATTCCATCACCTCCACTAGCTTTGTTCTTAGAGATGCTTTCTAAGGCCCACTTGACTTCACATTCCAGGATGGCTGGCTCTAGGTGAGTGATCACACCATCATGATTATCTTGGTCATGAAGATCTTTTTTGTACCCTTCTTCTGTGTATTCTTGCCACCTCTTCTTAATATCTTCTGCTTCTGTTAGGTCCATACCATGTCTGCCCTTTATTGAGCCCATCTTTGCATGAAGTTTCCCTTGGTATCTTTAATTTTCTTCAACAGATCTCTAGTCTTTCCCATCCTATTTTCCTTTATTTCTTTGCATTGATCATTGAGGAAGCCTTGCTTAGCTCTCCTTGCTGTTCTTTGGAACTCTGCATTCAAATCGGTATATCTTTCCTTTTCTCCTTCACTTTTCACCTCTCTTTCTTTTTACAGCTATTTGTATGGCTTCCTCAGGCAGCCATTTTACTTTTTTGCATTTCTTTTTCTTTGGGATGGTCTTGACCCCTGTCCCTTGTACAATGTCATGAACCTCTGTTCATAGTTTATCAGGCACTCTGTCTATCAGATCTAGTCCCTTAAATCTATTTCTCATTTCCACTGTATAATCATAAGGGATTCCATTTAGGTCATACCTGAATGGTCTAGTGGTTTTCCCCACTGTCTTCAATTTAAGTCTGAATTTGGCAATATGGAGTTCATGATCTGAGCCACAGTCAGCTCCCAGTCTTGTTTTTGCTGACTGTATAGAGCTTCCCCATCTTTGGCTACAAAAAATATGATCAGTCTGTTTTCAGTGTCGACCATCTGGTGGTGTCCACGTGTAAAGTCTTCTCTTGTGTTGTTGGGAGAGAGTGTTTGCTGTGATCAGTGCATTCTCTTGGCAAAACTCTGCCCTGCTTCATTCTGTACTCCAAGGCCAATTTGCCTGTTACCCCAGGTATTTCTTGACTTCCTACTTTTGCATTCCTGTCCCCTATGATAAAAAAAGACATCTTTTTTGAGTGGTAGTTCTAAAAGGTCTTGTAGAATAGAATCGTCAACTTCAGCTTCTTCAGCATTACTGGTTGGAGCATAGACTTGGATTACCATGATATTGAATGGTTTGCCTTGGAAATGAACAGAGATCATTCTGTTGTTTTTGAGATTGCATCCAAGTACTGCATTTCAGACTCTTTTGTTGACTATGATGGCTACTCCATTTCTTCTAAGTGATTCTTGCCCACAGTAGTAGATATTATGGTTATTGAGTTAAATTCACCCATTCAAGTTCATTTTAGTTTGCTGAGTCCTAAAATGTCAACATTCACTCTTGTCTTCTCCTGTTTGACCACTTCCAATTTGCCTTGATTCATGGACCTAACATTCTAGGTTCCTATGCAATATTGCCCTTTACAGCATCAGACCTTGCTTCTATCATGAGTCACATCCACAAATGTGTGTTGTTTTTGCTTTCACTCTGTCTATTCATTCTTTCTGGAGTTATTTCTCCACTGATCTCCAGTAGCATACTGGGCACCTACCAACCTGGGAAGTTCATCTTTCAATGTCCTATCTTTCCAACTTTTTGTACTGTTTATGGGGTTCTCAAGACAAGAATACTGAAGTGGTTTGCCATTCCCTTCTCCAGGGGACCACATTTTGTCAGAACTCTCCACCAAGCCCCATCCATCTTGGGTGGCCCTACACAGCATGGCTTAGTTTCACTGAGTTAGACAAGGCTGTGGTCCATGTAATTAGATTGGTTAGTTTTCTGTGATTGTGGTTTCAGTCTGTCTGCCCTCTGATGCACTCTCTCAGTGCCTAATGCCTTACTGGGGTTTCTCTTACCTTGGACATGGGGTATTCCTGTTTCTGCCACTGAAGGCAAGAGATATATCTAAGGATGGTGACTGGCATATGTAATATGAAATATTGCTTGAATAAATAAGTGAAACCCTTTGCTCATGTAATCAATTAAAATTAGAGACAGTGAAAGGATTTTAGCCCACAGGCATGGTGGACAGACTCTAAGATAGTCCTCATGATTTCTGCCCTCTCTTATTTACACTTTTCATTATTCCCTTTCTTCTAAATGTGAGTAGGAACTATGTCTTGCTTCTACCCAACTGAATACAGCAAAGGTGCCAGGATGTGTTCACTAGCACACAAATATATTACATAAAACTGTAATGCCCATCTTGTGGGGGAACTCTTTCCTCCTTGGTGGTTGTGAAGAAGTAAGAAGCCAGGTGGAGAAGACCCATATGGCAAAGAACTGAGGGCAGCTCCAGACCAACAGTCAGCAAGACACTAAGGTCCTCAGTCCAACAGCCACAAAGAACTAAATGCTGCTAATATCAAATGAGCTTGAAAGCAAATCCCTCTCCAGTCAAGCCTCTTATGAAATCAAACTGGTTCATCCCTTGACTTAAGTGTCAGCGATGACTCAGCTAAGCCATGCCTGGACTTCCAACCCACAGTAACTACATATTTGAATCGTTAAGGAAGTATAAACATAGACATATTCCAACCTCAAACTTCAAAATATTTTGAAAAGACCTCCTAGGTAATTCTGATGTTTACTCATGGTTTGCAAATTTTGACCTAAGTTCAGTTCAGTTCAGTTCAGTCGCTCAGTCGTGTCCGACTCTTTGCGACCCCATGAATCGCAGCACACCAGGCCTCCCTGTTCATCACCATCTCTCGGAGTTCACTCAGACTCACATCCATCGAGTCAGTGATGCCATCCAGCCATCTCATCCTCGGTCG
>SJYT01058022.1:0-37851 GCA_006410635.1 Cephalophus harveyi | reverse complement strand
CTGATTTCGGTGTTGACCATCTGGTGATGTCCACGTGTAGAGTCTTCTCTTGTGTTGTTGGAAGAGGGTGTTTGCTATGACCAGTGCATTTTCTTGGCAAAACTCTATTAGTCTTTGCCCTGCTTCATTCCGCATTCCAAGGCCAAATTTGCCTGTTACTCCAGGTGTTTCTTGACTTCCTACTTTAGCATTCCAGTCCCCTATAATGAAAAGGACATCTTTTTTGGGTGTTAGTTCTAAAAGATCTTGTAGATCTTCATAAAACCATTCCACTTCAGCTTCTTCAGCATTACTGGTTGGGGCATAGACTTGGATAACTGTGATATTGAATGGTTTGCCTTGGAGACGAACAGAGATCATTCTGTCGTTTTTGAGATTGCATCCAAGTACTGCATTTCGGACTCTTTTGTTGACCATGATGGCTACTCCATTTCTTCTGAGGGATTCCTGCCCTAAACTAGCAATCAATTCGGAGAAGGCAATGGCACCCCACTCCAGTACTCTCGCCTGGAAAATCCCATGGATTGAGGAGCCTGGTAGGCTGCAGTCCATGGGATCTTGAAGAGTCGGACACAACTGAAGCGACTTAGCAGCAGCAGCAATCATTTTTAATATGAAACTTAAAATTATTTAAGAAGTGGTATCTTTGTTATTGTCACAGAACTAATCATTAGAAGAATCAGAAGTTACTTTTCCCCTTTCACACCAGCACCTTTATCCACACCCTTTGCACAGGCTTCTCCCATAATGAAAAGAAGTAACAGGCAAAGATGACAGAGGCAGTCAGTTAGACCTTGACCTTGGCTTTGGCTAGTTCATGCCTTCTCAATTCAACCAATAGGATGCCATTGAAGGAAGCAGAAAAGGCTGTCAGTCCCAGAGTTTACTTAATAGATGACTTAACTACCTAGTACCCTTACCTTCCAGGAATTAGAAAAGACTTTTTTAACCTTCTTAGATTTATTCATACAAAAAAAAATAAGTGGACCAGTGACTATTTAGGTGTCAGTCATCCAGTCTTAAGAAACTATAAATACTATAAAAACAAGACTAGTGGAAGGATCTGGCCAGATATAATAAGCTGGAAGTCTCTCCCAACAGCCCAGGCCTCTTTCCTGTCTGGAAGCAGAGGTAAGGGATGGTTCAGATACATCTGACAATCCACTGAACCCACACAAAGACAGAAAATCAGTACATGTTTTTCCTTTGGCTTAAAAAAGTAATAAACGTTTTCTTATAACTGACAAGTGGTAGATATTATTAATTTTGGTTTTGGTAAAACCACATGAATTGGAAGGAAAGAAGTAAATCAAATCTAAGATTATAACTTAATCTTTCCATAGCCAGGCAAAAGCCAAGAGGAAAAAAAAAAAAGAAAATCACTGCCTAGTGAATATAATGCTCCAAATGAATAGAAAGAGTGGGAGACAAACGTATCCAAGATGTCCAAGAAGGATGTTCGAGATGTGATCCATTCAATGTGTGATTCAATTGTGCATTCAGATTTTGCTTTTTCCCTAAAAACTCTCCAAGTCATGTTGAAGCATTCCTATCAGGTTTCTACTAACAGACATGTCTCCACATTTTTGCTATTTTGCTCACATTTATCTTAAGAATCTCAGTCTCCTAGGGCCATCTGTGACCTCTTGGTCTTGATTCCAGAACCACCTTTCTTATCTGAGATTATAGATTTTGAGTGCATCTAGGTCATCCCTGCTTATCCTATAATATCCTTGCCTCTGGCATGCACCTGCTTTTCTTGTAAAACAATCTTTCCTGCACCTTCTCTTAGGTCCCTTTTACATGCCCCCCTTTTTAAACACATTTGTGCCTTGCATGTTAACCACCTCTACCTTTCAATGAGCACTCTTTGAAAGAAAGGTGAAAGCCCCTTTCTTATCCTGAAGCCAGAGGCTGAAAAATCACACTGAGAAAAGTTTCTGTGTTATCAGTGTCTGTGGCTGCAGTGATGCATCTTCACCTAATCCATCTGGTGTCTGTTCTCTCAGCTACCCTGAAAGTGATAAGCTGTTCTCTTAAACAGGGCAAGCTGTGTCCTCCAGGCTCTCTCTGAACTGAACTATATTTCCACTAATTAAATTGTGCTCCCTTGATTGGGGCCTGAACTTGAGGCTTCCTTCTAAACTTCTAATCACTGTTTTCCTATAAATCCAGCTGATCTCCAAAAAAAAAAAAAAAAAAAAAAAACATTCCCCTCAGGCCTCTGGATTTGCTCTCTTTGTCTCAAAGCTTATATGTGTCCCAAAGTTTTGATGGGACCCAAGTTTGTCTCTAAAGGGATCCTTCCATGCAATGTCATCTTTTCCCAAATATTTTGTATTTTTTCCTTCATAGAGTCATTTGGAAACATTTCCAACTCTTCTGTTTCTCCACTTTTACTGGGAAGAGAAAGCTGCTTATTACTGCTAGTGGCTTAAAAAATAAAAATCTCTTATTAAAAACAGTCACATATGACCAAACACAAAATTTTAGAACAGTTTTAGGGCTATATTAAACATATAAAAATAATCTTCCAATAGGTAAAAGTAAATAATATAAAATCTCCATTATAAATTATGTCACATAACAAGACAAAGCTTTCTGGTCCAAGACCATAGCAATGAGTACTTGAACTTCTAACTAGTTCATTTACCCAGATTCTGCTGAAAGAGCAGGCACACAGTGAGAATAAGAGGGAACAAAAGAGTGTTCATCCACTGGTTCTCCTTCTTTATCCTTCACGTGATCCCTAGAGTCCCATTACTGATAGCGTTTCCATCTAGGTAAGACTGCTCCTCATTGGTGAACATGACATACACAGAAAAAGTTAGAGATCTGCACCTAAGAGCAAAGCAAATCCAATTATGTACCAGAGATTTTAATGTCTTTCCACTAAACTTCAGACTGTAAAGATCCAGGGAGCATGTTTATTTATTTATACCATGCCTCCCTCCAAATAGGATTTGAGGCAGCTCATTGAGCATGTTAATAATGCTTATTCTCCAGACCCTATTTACTGTGTTGTGCTGCTGGAGATATTATTACCCCTGCTTGCTCTCTGAAAATCTATCTTTTTAGAAGGTTGTTTGTGGAATTTTCTGAAATGCAGAAGCAACTGAGGCCTGCCTTCCTGTGCTCTCACAGGAGGAAAAGAATTCAAAAGTTGGGGTGGAGCCACCATGGGAGGAGAAGGGAAGGCTAGCACATAGGATTCTAGGATCCTCAGACTATAGTTGCTGCAGTGATCAGTACCCATCGGAGGTCCCCATGTGCAAACAGGACTTGGGGAATTTCTGAATGCTCCCATTCCTGACACCAGAGGATGGTGCTTGTTCTTTGAGTTATAAGTTTTTGTCTTGATATTTTTGATTAGGGCACTATCTAGTTGGAAAGATTCTGCTATTTAGAAATGAATATTTCTCATGTTTCAGAAATCAAGAGGGAGAAAGAGGGAGAAAGCATTGCTTGACAGGTCACTCGATATCAGATATTGTGCTAGGCATTTTATACATAGCATTTCTTTTTATTATTATTATTATTATTTTGGTCCTGCAGTGAGCGGGGTCCTAGTTCCCCTACTAGGAATCAAACTAGCGCCCCCTGCAGTGGAAGCACAGAATTCCAACCCCTGGAACACCATGGAAGGCCCCTTACATATAACATTTCAACTTGTCCCTATAAGATATCCACTAGGTTGATGCTACTGTTCTGAGAAAACTGATGAGAGACAGAGCTGTTTTGTCCAAGGAGAGACAGCTATTAAGTGGACGACGATGCTGGAAGTGGACCTTGGATATATGTATGACCTGCGGGTGTTTTACTTTTGTCCTAGACTGACTGTTACCCAACACTGTGCTGAGGATATAGTAGACAAAAGGTTAATGTTTGCTTGTAAGAACGACAAAAAATAGAAAACAGGTATTGATTAAGTGCCTACTATGTGCCAAGCCTATAAATCAAAAAAGGATAAATTCTACATTAAAATTTCAATTCAAGTGTAAATCACCTTCAATCTATGAAAATGAAATTAGGCCAGCAGGGAAGCCGTAAATGAACCTATTAGAATACATCCCATAAGAGGAAGAGCAGGCAGGAAAAATGAGGCGAAGGAACATTGAGATAATGTAATTTTAAAGTTGGCTCCTGTTCTCCTGAAGTACTTTTAAGATTTTACTGCAAAATTACACAGTCATCAGGAATATGCCATTTTTAAAAGACTTTCTTACTTGGGTCAGTGAATAAATAATAACACACATTTAAAAATACATGACAATTCATTAAACCATTGACCACTTCCAGCCTATTGAGTATATAAGTATTTTAAAAATTACTTTAATACATATTTACCCAATAGACCAGAAAAGTTCCTTTGGTACCTGATATGCATTTTAAGAGCTGCCTGCATAAGAAGTTATCCTATCTGAACCAATCTGCTGCCAACTACATAATATGCATTTTAAAGAACAACCTAATTATCTGCCTACCCAAGAGAACAGAGTTAATACTGAGGGTCAATAATTATTAACTTCCTTTACTACCTTTTCTTCTTTTCTGTCAAATAAAATGAAGGGGGGGAAAAAGTTTATATCGGTCCTCTTTTTTTTTAAATCTCAACAATAGTGTCCCAATGCCTGTCTCACCCGACTTCACAGAGAGAGAGAGGGAGAGAAAAGAGGGGAAAAGAGGGAAGAGAAAAGGGTTAAAAAAAAGCAAACTATGTGATTAAAATTAAATGTCTTGTTTGTAAACAATGTGGAATGTCAAAAATCCATTCTCTAATGTATATTTTCTCTCTTTCTACCTAATAGTGGAGAAGGAAATGGCAACCTACTCCAGTACTCTTGCCTGAAAAATCCCATGGACGGAGGAGCCCGGCAGGCTAGACAGTGGTGTTGCACAGAGTCGGACACAAGTGAAGCAACTTAGCAGCCCCAGCAGCTTCCTAATAGTAGTTCAACCTATGCACTCCTTAGTTCCAAAATAGTCTGGTCTCCTTAGTTTCCTTTACTTTTCTAAAAACATGATTACCTTTCCCCTTTTTTCTTGGCAACACATATTGATATAGTTTCCTTTATCCACTTACACAAAACCAGAAATGTCCTCTGTTACCTAGTCATTGAGGCTGTTCTAATATACATGTTAAAGGGGGTGTCTCAGCAGAAAATTCATTCCTGTTCACACAAACATAAGACAAAAAGCTGTATTTTCACCAGTTAGATGAATTCATTAACTTCTCCACTCACTGTTCTCATTTTGCCACACTTGTCAGCAGTGACATCACCCCACCTGGGAGGGGTACCTGAGAGACCAAGAGAGTACCCGTGACACCCTCTCCAGAGAGATGGCTTTCTTCCTTAATTTCTGGTTTCACTACCCACTGAGTTCTAATGAACACACCCAAAATGGAAATATCACTTGGTGTTTAAGTATTAGATGTTAGCTGGTTGTTGAGGGTGGGTTGCGCGTCTGTGAGCACAGATGGCTGCTGGATACGTTACTCCTAAGTGTTATTCCCATCACTCCCAACTGTGATAGCAGACTCACTGTGGGGTTTATTTTACTTTTAAAAATCCATTTTGAACAGAGGTTTGCGTCCTATTTACCATTACTCCCCAGCTGCTAAATCAATTACATCCATCTGCAAAGAGAAATGGTGCTTCCCAGGTGGCTCGAGCAGTAAAGAACCTGCCTGCTAATGCATAAGACTTAAGAGACTCAGGTTCAATCCCTGGGCTGGGAAGATCCCCTGGAGAAAGGCGTCACAACCAGTATACCAGGGCACTCCAGTATTCTTGCCTAGAGAATCCCATGGACAGAGGAGCCTAGTGGGCTATAGGGTGGCAAAGAATCTGACACTACTGGAGTGACTTAGCATGCAGGCATGCACAAAGAGAAATACAGAAACCTTTCACAAATTCTATTTGAGTCTTAAGAACTGTCTACCTTCTATTCTAGATGTGTTTATTTCATTCAGTCTAGAGAAGTGAATTCAGGTTTAAGGATATGTAAAGTGACCAAAGTCAAGTTTCTTTTAATTCATTCCAATAATTTATTATTTATCATTTATTCTTCCTTTTCATTTTTTAATTATTAATTCACGCCTAAGAATCTTTAAGAATACCCTAGATATTTAAAAGTTGATGGTAATTTCTTAAATTCAGTTGATAATTTTACAGAGGAAGAAGGAAGTCTTAGAAAAGGCTAAGTAGACTGTAATTAAAGCAAAGCTTATTCACATCAGCACAGTAATTAAAATATAATTAACATTTAAAGATACAATTCTAATGTTAAAAAAGGTATGTCTAAATTCCCAGGCAATTATACTAAGTAGCTGAATCATTCAACTTAGTGTATCATATTTCTTACTCTCCAGTTTTCAAGAATAACACCTATAGTTGGAAATAATTTGTAAACAACAAATCATTATTGTTATTGTGGGTATGGATACAGATGTAAAGCGAAGAGCTAAATAAAATTTTTAAAAAAGGAAAAATCATAAATATAAACCAGCAATATTCTGACATAACCACCTCTTGTGACATACATTCGTTTGTTTTAGACACGTCACTCTCTATGAGTAGTAAACTCCACTTGAATGTCAGATTCATTTTCTCATTTTATAACATCTCTAAGATGCAGACTAAATGTTAGAACAAATTAGAAGGAGACAAAGTCTCCAGGCTGTTTGATGTGTTTATTATTTTTATAAGCCTCTGAGAAATATATCAATACTTGCTGCTTCAAAAGCATGTTCTCCTTTTGTTGTAATACTTTTTAAAATAAATTTTGCATTTTTACCAAATTGTTTGGTCATAATTGGATTCAGTTTGACAAAACAAGACACACCTGAATCTAATTGGTTGAATTTCCTCTCAGTCACCATCTGAGTTGAATTGGTATTTAATTCACTTTTAAACACATTATTGACATTCTTCTCTTTGATGATTTTCTTCTTAAAATCATGTTACCTACAGTACAACCAGATCCATCCCTTGAGCACTCCTATCACTTCACGGCAAATAGATAAGGAAGAAGTGGAAACAGTGACAGATTTTATTTTCTTGGGCTCCAAAATCACTGCAGATGGTGACTGCAGCCGTGAAATTAAAAGACACTTGCTCCTTGGAAGAAAAGCTATGAAAAACCTAGACAGTGTATTAAAAGGCAGAGACATCACTTTGCTGATAAAGGTCCGTATAGTCAAAGCTATGGTTTTTCCAGTAATCATGTACAGATGTGAAAGTTGGACCACAAAGAAGGCGGAGCACTGAAGAAAATGCTTTCAAGCTATGGTGTTAGAGAAGATTCTTGAGAGTCCCTTAGACAACAAGAAGATCAAACCAGTCAATCCTAAAGGAAATCAACCCTAAATATTCATTAGAAGGACTGATGCTGAAGCTGAAACTCCAACACTTTGGCCACCTGATGCAAAAAGCCAACCTACTGGAAAAGACCCTGATGCTGGGAAATATTGAAGGCAGGAGGAGCAGAGGGTGACAGAGGATAATATGGTTGGATGGCATCACTGACTCAATTGACATGAGTTTGAGCAAACTCAGGGAGATAGTACAGGACAAAGAAGCCTGACATACTGCAGTTCATGGGGTCACAAAGAGTAAGACACAGTATAGTGAATGAACAACAACCTCTATACAGGCAAATCACCTACAGAAAATTCCATGGAATGCTAGTCTCCCTTGTCAATTTGATCAGTATGATTTTGAAAGTGAAATAAAGTGAAAATGAAGTCGCTCAGTTATGTCCAACTCTTTACGACCCCATGGATTGTAGCCTACCAGGCTCCTCCATCCGTCCATGGGATTTTCCAGGCAAGAGACTGGAGGGGGTTGCCACTTCCTTCTCCAGGGGATCTTCCTGATTCAGGAATCGAACCCGGATCTCCCACATTGTAAGCAGATGCCTGTACCGTCTGAGCCACCAGGAAAGTCCCAGTATGATTTTGAGCTGGATTCAAAACTGAGGACCAGATATAAATGCAAAGGTTAATATATGTCTGGCACAACCTCCCCCACACAAATGACCTACTATCTCATAGGTAAATTGCCATTAATAAATTCAATTTCCACAGAACCTCAAAGGACATTAAATCTATTCATTTATCTTGTTTAGTACCCACAGTAGATGAAAAAGGATTTAGAAACTTGATTTGATGAATGGTGATTGGTTATAAGACTCAATTCTATTCATTATTTGGTAGAATCTGGACAGCACATTAAGTTTAGAAATTAATAGAATCATGTGTGGGAATTTAGAGTCTTCAGAGGTTTCTTTTGGCCATGGTAGATGGTTAAAACTACAAGGTTAAAAGATTTCATAGGCTATCATAAATAGCTTCTAAAGCAAAAGCTGATTCTCTGTACATTAAGTACCATTGTTTTCCATTCATACTCCAAAATCAGAACCTTGCCAGAAAATAAGAACAAAGAAGATTTTGAGTTCTATATTGGAAAACAATGAATTTGAGATGACTGATTGTGAGCTAATTGCCTCTGAACATTTCTGGAATTGCTGCTTATGCATTTTTTTACTGTTAGTAGTATACCTAATAATGACAATAAGAATGTTTCAAACAAGATTATGCAGTTTATAGTTGCATCCTTTTTTTTCTAAATCTATAGTGTGGAAATAATTAATTCTCTTTTGCATAGTTCTTGGGGTAAAAAAATATATGTATTATGTATTAGTGGCCTTGAATTTGAGGACTGACAAAGAGGTGGGAGGGATTGGGAAATAAAGGGCAATGATTCTTATATTAAAGAAATCCTGAAGGAAGTGAGGAAAGACAGGTGCATGGCTCAAACTCCAAAGAAGGGCTAGTACATTAGTATTGAAAGGTTTTCTCTTGACAACAAACTAATATAGTGACTTATAATGGGAAGGGCTCTAGTCTGTGCCTTGTAATCCTATCTCTACCTCCATCCTGCTGTGTGATCTTGGGGCTAAGCTTTGTAATCTGCAAAATGAGAGTATTGAAATGTTTGATTTTTAAGGGCCAAATTCCAGCTGTAAAATTCTCCATTGTGACCTAGAGAGGATACTTGACCAAATTGTCAAGAAGATAAGTTTCTGGCCTACAACTCCCTATCAAGTTACATTTCCTTCCTCTTGACACATTTCCCCAAATTGTCTTCAACTTTCAGATCTTTATATCCTGGGTTAACATTTTTACTCCTCAGGCAGTCAAGTCATCTGGTAATTAATGCTTCATAGTTGACCAGCAATAAAGGTGTTAGCTGATAATGGCTGAATGAATGACCCTGCCCACAAGTAATAGCATTTTAAACATGAATGGATTCTCAAAGACTAAAATATCCTGACCAGAAAGATGGATTTATAGTGATGAACAGAGGGGAAGCAGAGTTATTTTTTGAGCATATGCAATCATCTACCCAGTCTCCCCTGGTGGCTCACTGGTAGAGAATCCACCTGACAATGCAGGAGATGTGGGTTTGATCCCTGGGTCAGGAAGATCCTCTGGAGAAGGAAATGGCAACCTACTCCTGTATTCTTGCCTGGAAAATCCCATGGACAGAAGAACTGGGGTTATAGTCCATGGAGTCTCAAAAGAGTAGGACATACTTAGTGACTAAACAAAAACAAATCATCTACCTTGCTTACTCATAAAGCTGTCTTGACTGATTTATCTATCATGAGAAGTTAAAGGCAAAAGGAATGGAAAAGGCACAACTTTGAAAGGAAGCTGACTTGGGGTTAAGTACCTGCTCTCCTTTTCACTAGCTGTTTGATTTTGACCAGTCTACTAATCCATCTGATCTTATGTTTTCTCATCTGTAAAACTGCATTAATAATACCAGGTCCAAGAATTATTCTAAAGAATGAATAAGATAACATATTCAGTATATAGCACCTGTGCAAATGAGCACTATTATTACTATTTCCTTATCTCTGAGAATGTAGTGATTAATTTCATTTTAAAAAGCAAATTATGTTATATTCATTTCCATACGGAAACCCACAAAAACATTTGCTGTTTTATAAAATGAATATATTTTATAAGATCTCTGACTATAAAATAATGACACTGGCTCAGCCTAAGAAAACCAGTCTGATTATATTTACTTTTAAATAATGGATTGTTTGAATACTGCTTTACCTTGTGAAATCAAACCTTTCTACTTGCAATGAATAATTTGCAGTCCCTCATTAATGATTTCCCAAAGTCTTTGAAATTATCTCTCCTGTTTGGATAATCTCCAAATGATGGAAATCAATTTGACTGAAATAGAAAAGGACTGACCCCATGCTATGACTCAAATAAGGACAAATGAGAAGCTAATCCCAAACAGAAGCTTCCTGGATCTGCACACTTCATTAGCCCTTGGATGTTGGCTCCTCAATATTACCGTTGTAGCATTACTTTACTCCTTGAATCCCTTTAAGTTTTATTCAGATCTATAGCTTTGTTTTTAAAGACAAAGTATTGAGGAACTTTGGGGCAATGATCTGGGAGAGAATACTCTCCATCAACGGGGACAAGAGGAAGCCTCACACAAGGACATCTGCATAATCAAAGTAAAGTTGCCCTCTTCCCTCCTCCAGCTTTTCATGGACAGGGTTCGGAGGGATTCCCAAGTGCTAGCAGCAAGCCCATCCCACGGTCCTTCAGAACCTCATCACCTCGTTTCAAATGAAAGTGCCGAAACTTTGCCACTCCAGGCAAGACTGCCAATTTTCATTCTACTTCAACACTGATGTACAGGTTGGCCTTGGGACCATCAGGACTAATCTCATGATGCCTTTTATTACTCTTCATGTCTTCATCATAGGAAACCCACGACACGCTGGTCATCCTTTCCTGAACTTTTTCTTATTTTCCCTGAGAAAAATAAAACAATCAGATGACTCGGACACATTTTACTACCATACCCACCCTGCTCTCCACCTCTGTTCTTCTTCTCTCTCATTGCCCTGAATTAATTGTCCATTTTCCTAGCTAAAGTTAACTCCTCTTCTTTGCAATAGATACCACCACCTCTTGCCTGTGTGAATACTGATCCAACTGATTTTTTTTCTCTCTCTTGCATATTAAGTTATTTTTTTCCTGTGCCTCTCTTCCATCATCACACAGGCCTGGTATTATTTCTTCCATAAAAAATAAACAAAAATTGTGTCTTGATTTCACCTGCCCTGCCAACTACAGACCCTTTTCCCTCCTTTACATTACATTAAACACCTAGAAAGAAGTTTCTGTGCCAACTGTCTCTAATTTTTCTCTATTTTCTTTTAAATTTATTCCAATAAGATTTTTGCCACCATGGCTCCACAAAAAGTCCTCTAACTCTTATCATTGTCAACATGACTTCATAATTTTTGAATCCAGGAGTCAACTCTCAACCCATATCATGCTTCACCTAACAGGAGCATTTGACACCTTAGCCCTTCCTGGACATGGTTTCTAAAACTCCACACTCCCATGACTTTCTTATAGGTACTTCTTAAGTGTGCATGCTAGTTTCCCCACACCTCACCAACTTCAGTAATGGAATAACCCAGGCCTTGGTCCCTGAGCCTCATCTGTTTTCCTTCTCTACCTACTCCTTGTGACTTCATCCAAGGCTTTAAATACTGTCTTTCTGTTGAAGCCCCCCAAATTTAGTCTCTAGCCAAGGTCTCATCTTTCAACCTCAAACTGACACTCAGCATCACCACATGTATGTCTAACGGACATCTCAAGGGTAGAACGCCCCAGCTGAACTCCAGATTGGTCTTTCTCCCTAAACCTCTACCACAGCCTTTCTTAGTGAAAAACAATTTCATTCTTCCAAGTTGCTCAGGCCAAAATTGAAGTTCATCTTGGCCCCCTCTCTTACACACATACACACTTGCATGCCATCCTTTCCAGCACCAAATCCTACCAATTCTATCTTCAAAATATTTCCAGAGTCCAACCATGTTCTACTAGCTCCACTGCTACTATTCTGGACCACGCCACCATCACATCCTGCTTAGAAAAGTGCAATGGCCTCTGAAGGGGTCTCTCTGCTTCTTTCTGTGAATTCCCAACACTATAGCCATAGAAATTCTAGGAAAATTTATAAGTCAGATCATATCACTCTTCTGCTGAGAAGTCTCTAATAACCCACTCGGACTAAAGAGCCAGCGTTTTTACAATGGCCTCCAAGTTCCTCTAAAATGTAGCTCCTTGCTAACTCTCATCTCCTGTCATCTCACTGCCCTATGTTCCCACCTTGCTGGGGATCTTTTTCCTCCTCAGACTGGGCAGGTCTGTTTTACATCAAGTTTATGCATTTGCTGTCCTCCTGGCCTGGCATGCTCTGTCCCCATATAGCCATGTGACTCAGTCCTTCATCTTTTTACATGTAGTCTTCACTCAGGTACATTCTTCTCAAAAATGTTTCCTCTGATCACTATATTTAAAAATAGAAACCCCAACTACAAACCCCTGTCCTCATTCACTGCTCTGTTCCCTTTTGCACTTTTACGTATATCATGCTATGCATTTTACTGATATTCTTTCTTAATTGTCCATCCCTATTAGGATGAAAGCTTCATGAGATCAAGTATCTTTAATTTCATTTTATTCTCTGCTATCTCAGAGGCCTAAAGCAAAACAATGTGAAAAACTGAAAAATTCTTAGATGTTCAGGAAATAGTCAAATATTAGTGCTGCTATAATAATAATAGCAAACATCATGTAATGCTCACCATATACCCTTACATATTTCACCTATTCATATAATTAATGAATTTAATCTCCAAAACAAAACTATGAATAGATAGCATCTTTGTCCACATTTAGAGATGAAGAAATTGAAGCCCAAAGAGGTGAATAAGCTCCCTAAAGATTATACCAAAAGTATGTGGGGAATAAGAATTTGAACCTGGAATTTATATTTTCTAGATTCTGTTTCCTCTGTTAAAATTGGGGAAGTAAGGTCTTCCTTGAAGGGTTGTTGTAAGATTATAAATAATATATACAAAGTATAAACACAATAGCACAGTGTGTAACTCTGGCATGTCAGTACATGGAAGCAATAATTATGCAACCACTGCTGAACATAGAGAGTAAAATTTAGTACAAGGAATCTGAAAATACTTTTCTAAATGGAACTGTTATTCTGTCTCTCAATTTGTGCTTTGACTGGCAGTGCCATATTTAACTAAGTCCTTCAAAATAACACAAATGAAAATTAGTCTTTTCTCTCTATGGAAAAAAATAATTTGGGTTTTGTTTTTGCTTTGTTATTTTAGCTTAGCAGCTGTATTATGCAAGCCTGCATCAATGTATACACAGCCTGACAATGCAGGCATATTTGTTTTCCAAGTCAAAAAGGAAGATTTTATAACCACTCAGTATTCCTTTTATTTGTCTAAGACTCTATAATCTGCTCTTCATTTAGGCTTGCAGAGCTGCAGTATGAAGAAATCTTTAAGCCCCAGACCTGCTGACTGGCAGGAACTCTGTTCTGGCACCACAGAGGAGCCAAAAACAAGGCTCCATACAGGGGTTCTGAAATGAATTGGGTAGATTGATATCCCCATTTGAGTTCCAATGCCCCCAAAATACCTTCACAGCATGTGAAACAGTATGAGGGCCCCAGTGAATCTGTACTCCAGGAAACAAGCTGAAAAGTCAATACACATGTATATTTATAATGGCATTGGTATTTGTTAACTAATGGGGGGAATTGTTTCTTCCTTTGTGGCAGCTTCTTAAATTTTTCTGGGGAGAGCCTGCAGTCAGTCATAGAAAGCTCTTTGCACTTCGATATTTTCAGAACACTTCAGACAAAAAGTGGTCAGACTAGCAGTCTATTGACTTTGTAATTTCAATATCAAGACTAAACCACAGTATCATAGCACATTTCTCATGTTCATCAAAGGGGAAAAAATACACTGTCATATGATAAGAAAAGAATGCTTGCTTGAAAACTAAACTATAGCATAAATTTCTTGGGTTGGCCAGTATTTTTCAGTTAGAAACTATGGGCAGAGCATGTCAATTTCCCAGTAAACAAGAGCTGTCAACTACCTTTATCAAAATAGATACCTTTATCCAAATCTTCTTCTAATAAGAATGGGTAAAGCAGCCTTCCCCTTCTAACTTCCAATTCTATAGAGTTGGAATTTATCAGTCATTTTATCCAAGCTTAACTAGTTTTTAAAATATTTGCTTACATGACTCATAGAGATATCTAGAAAAATACATTTATAATGAAAGCATCACTTTTGGAAGATAAAATCAGTTTTTCAATAAACTTCCATTTGGTTTATCAGGCTATGTTGTCTTATAGTCCCTTTCTCCAGAGTCTGTATCCATCCTATATGGTGACTCCTGCCACCAAACACAGCACCTGCACCAGAAAGAGAAGTGGAAATGCTTAGCCAGCAGCTTCTCTGCCTCTATTAGCCTCATTGTGTTTCCTATGGTCGTTACATCATATGTCTTGCTCAGCTGACCCCCTCTCTTAACTCTCTACAATTTCACCTCTAGAGATTACTTTGCATAGGTTATACTTCTAATTTTCTGAGTCCTAACAACATAGAATTGCTTGATGTCATTAATCACATAATCCAACCCACACTCCCACTTCTAGGAACATCTGATCATCTCCATGATTTATGGCTCCTTGTAAAGCTTAATCACTGAAGTCAGCAGTTCCCCACCTGACCTCAGTCTCTTGATCATTTGTTTATTCTTTCTCAGATAGTATTTAGCTTCTACTATTTCTCATACAGAACTCAAGAAATATCCATTGAATTAAATTGGGCTTATCCTTTTCTTTATGATTATTTCAGTAACTTTAGATTGTAAATGAATGCCTGAGTTTTAAATGGGTTTTAGTTTCAGACATGAGTGGCTCAGGAATTAGTTGATGGAGTAAATTAGCAGCAAATTTGAGTTAGTGGGGGAAACTTGAATAGGTAAACAGGAGGTAAAAATTAAAAGATGAAAGGAAAAGCACCTCAAGACAAAGCTTAAATGGAGGTGAGTCTGGGAAAAGATCTGTAGCTTGTGCAAGTAAAATCATAATAAATTTAAAAGTTTAGCTTGCACATATGTGTAAAATGTGAACTACATGAAATTAAAAGATGTTTACTCCTTGGAAGAAAAGTTATGACCAACCTAGATAGCATATTCAAAAGCAGAGACATTACATTGCCGACTAAGGTCCGTCTAGTCAAGGCTATGGTTTTTCCTGTGATCATGTATAGATGTGAGAGTTGGACTGTGAACAAGGCTGAGTGCCGAAGAATTGATGCTTTTGAAGTGTGGTGTTGGAGAAGACTCTTGAGAGTCCCTTGGACTGCAAGGAGATCTAACCAGTCCATTCTGAAGGAGACCAGCCCTGGGATTTCTTTGGAAAGAATGATGCTAAAGCTGAAACTCCAGTACTTTGGCCACCTCATGCAAAGAGTTGAGTCATTGGAAAAGACTCTGATGCTGGGAGGGATTGGAGGCAGGAGGAGAAGGGGACGACCGAGGATGAGATGGCTGGATGGCATCACTGACTCGATGGATGTGAGTCTGAGTGAACTCCAGGAGTTGGTGATGGACAGGGAGGCCTGGTGTGCTGCGATTCATGGGTTCGCAAATAGTCGGACACTACTGAGCAACTGAACTGAACTGAACTGAACTGAGTGGATAAAGATGATGAGCAGAGTGATAAGGTAATGTAACAAGACTGTGGGCAAAAATAAATTAGAAAAGGGCGGACTGTTATGAGGTAATGTAAAAGTGAAAGTCACTCAGTCATGTCCTACTATTTACAACCCCATGGACTGTAGCCTGCCAGGCTCCTTTGTCCATGGAATTCTCCAAGCCAATATAATAGAGTGGGGAGCCATTCCCTTCTCTAGAGGAACTTCCTAACCTAGGAATCAAACTGGGGTCTCCTGAATTGCAGGTGGATTCTTTATCAGCTGAGCTACCAGGGACTCCACTAGAGGTAATATCTGCAGTTAACATTTGTTATCCAGGCATAACTACACTGTCTGTCTGAAGGAGATACGAGAAGTTAAAAAATTTCTTACCCAATAAATGCCTTTGCTTATTAACAAAACAAAATTGCTTTGTTGTTTTAAAAGAGTTATTCAGAGCACAATAGTTGATATTTTTTATTTGAAATAATATGAATAGATTAATTACCTTCATCCTGTATTTGTACTGACTTGTTTTGGAAAATGGGAAACTAGTCATTCTATCTCTTAGATTGACCCCAAAAATGCAATAAAACAAACAAAAATCTTCCTGGGAATTTGTGCAAAAAGAATTTAAGTGGAAGTTAGACAAGGATTTGTGTACATTATTGTGACAATCCTATTGAGAGGCAGCTTTGTATAGTTTTTAAAAGCACAGGTTTTGGTGTCAAAATAACCTGAATCCCANAGTCATTCTATCTCTTAGATTGACCCCAAAAATGCAATAAAACAAACAAAAATCTTCCTGGGAATTTATGCAAAAAGAATTTAAATGGAAGTTAGACAAGGATTTGTGTACATTATTGTGACAATCCTATTGAGAGGCAGCTTTGTATAGTTTTTAAAAGCACAGGTTTTGGTGTCAAAATAACCTGAATCCCAACCAGTGCTCCACTATTCCCTAGCTGCGCAGCTTTGGAGGATTCATAGCACCTCCCTGGGTTTCAATTTTCTCATCTGTAAAATGAGGATAACACCTATGCCACAGGACTATTTTGGAAATTAAGTGATGTGATATCGTATAATTGTTGTTGTTCAGTCACTAAGTCATGTTCAGTCTGCAACCCCGTGGACTGAAGCACACTAGGCTCCCCTGTCCTTCACTGTCTCCCTAAGTTTGCTTAAACTCATGTCCATTGAGTTAGTGTTGCCATCCAACCATCTCATCCTCTGTTACCTCCTTCTTCTCCTGCCTTCAATCTTTCCCAGCATCAGGATCTTTTCCAATGAATCAGTTCTTCACATAAGGTGGCCAAAGTATTGGAGCTTCAGCTTTAGCATTAGTCCTTCCAGTGAATATTCAGGGTTAATTTCCTTTAGGATTGACTGGTTTGCCCTCCTTGCTGTCCAAGGGACTCTCAAGAGTCTTCTCCAGCACCACAATTTGAAAGCATCAATTCTTTGGTGCTCAGCTTATGATCCAACTCTCACATCCATACACGACTACTGAAATAACCATAGCTTTGACTATATGGACCTTTGTCGGCAAAGTGATGCCTCTGCTTTTTAATAGGCTGTCTAGGTTTGACTAGTTGCTACATAAATTAAATTATTTATGATAATAGTAGTGATGGTGACAAATTATATTTTAAGAATAACTATGTAACCAGTAGACCACAGACTCTATCTTCTAGGCTGCACAAGGGAATGTTCCCCAGAGTTAGGGCAGTGCAGGGGTTGGTAGATAAGCATTCAGGTAGTGTCTTAGTCAAAGGCACTGCCTCCCTTACATCTTAGACTTCTGTTAACTTGCATGAGTGTGTTAGAGCAGAAGTAGGAATTGTGAGGTACCCAGATACATCTAGGAAGGTGAAAAGAAGCTCTCCTATATGAGCACTGACCCTTAAAGCTGTGCACATTTGAGTTCTCACACATATACACCTACACATATACAAACGTGTGTGAATTTGTGTGTGCATATACATATACATATAAATGGGCTTCCCTGGTGGCTTAGAGAGTAAAGAATCTGTCTGCAATGTGGGAGATCTGGGTTCTGTCCCTGGGTAAGAAGATCCCCAGGAGAAGAGAATGGCTACCCACTCAAGTATTCTTGCTTGGAGCATTCCATGGACAGAAGAGCCTGGTAGGTTACAGTCCATGGGGTCACAAAGAGTCAGACGAAACTGGATGACTAACACTTTCACATACATATCACAGGGGTATATGTGGGCATAAGAGTGGTGTGTACACAGCCAACACTGCTGCCTCATAAGGGCTCCTCAGGTTGTACAATCGTAGGAAAAAATTTGACTTAAGCAAGAGAATCTCTTGTAATTCAACAAAGGCATTAAATGGGCAAGTGGTGGCCCTAGACTTGAGGCTAGACCTGGAAATATGACATGACCCAAAAAGTAAGGGGCAGGAGAAGAACCTACAACCAGAGAAGCAGGCAAATCAGGCGCCAGATCACAAACTGGGCTTAGAGCAGCAGGACTACAGGAGGCAGGAAGCAAAGATCATGGAAGGGATCCTTGATCCTTGGTACCCTTTAGGGTACCTCTAAATAAGGTTGTATCCTGCCGCCACTTTCCCTGGCTGCCTCTGTTCAAATCCCTGTGCAGGCACTTACTACATGGTGATTGTAAACAAGTTCTTTAAACAGCAAGTGCTTCCAATTTCTCATCTGCAAAATGGAGATCAAGATATTACATTTGTCATAATGTTTGTATATGTGTGATATGTGTTAAATTAATACATACAAAACAGCACATAGAAGTAATCATTCAAGAAATGCCATTATCATCATTGTCATTTTTATTGTTATTCATAGACTTGTTGGCAAGTTCTCAGCACCAAGGACTGTTTGCATTGAAGCAAGTCCTACTCCATGGCCATATTCATAGCATGAGCAATTTGGAAAAGCACCATCACATCCCTCCCAAAATTGTATATCCTAGAGGCTCTTCAAGTGGGACCAGAGAGCAGTAGAGTGGGAGGACAGGGCCTGACCCAATGGGTCCCAAAAGAAAACTCCCTGAACTTTTTCAACTCCTCCATTTTTCAAGTCAGTAGGCAGAGGACAATAGCCAAAACCACGAAGCCACGCATCTAGGATCTTGGCCAGGTGCATAAAAGTGAGCATACAGTGTGCAATTAATCATGGAGACTTTTTCCAGAGTTCTATACAGTACTACTACAACTACCAACTATGCATTAATACCAGAACATATTAAGGAAATTGTCCACAGAACCTTTTATTAAAACATAATGCAAAACATTGTCCCTAAATTCTTCTCTGGGACAAAAAGAAGAATGAAAAAAACTGTTAAAAAGAGGTAAAAGCATTATTAAGGTGCAAATCAGGAGCATCAATTTATCCCAAACTAAAACATTGCTTCTCATTTAGGATCAACCATAAATAACACAAGAAGTTTCTAGAATTCCTTCAAGTCAAAAAAAGCACAAGATTATGACTCATAAATAAGCTTATTGGGACAAATGTGATGCACATCACAGCCAAGCTGCCATGGCATCAAGAATAATGATGAATCACCACATATATGAACAGGGTATATTGCAGCTGCTGTCAGAGCAGCACAGAGTGTAGATACAAGCCAAGTAGTAATATTGTTTAGGTACAGTCACTAGGCCCACTCTGCACCTGGTAATTGTGGCAGGCACCTCAGATAGCATCTTTAATGACTATTCAAATGAAGATAGGATGATTGATGATATCCTTTCCCATTTTTAAAAGTACAAAATACAAAGCCAATACTACATAAATTCTCATACCTTGAAGACTGAGCAACAATGTCTCATTATAATATATTTCTATAAATCATGCAGGATTGCATGGGGAAAACAGCATAGCTCTGCCTATAACTCTGTTTCTGTGTGTGTGTGTGTGAGAAAGTGAGAGAGAGAGGGAGGAAGGAAGGGAGGGAAATGGGGTACCATCTACCTTATAAAGTCCTTTTAACTGAAAGTGACTGGTCCATGTGTTCAACGATATGTTTTGTTGCTTTAGAAATGAATTCAGTATTCCTAGGTAGCACAATGCCTATCACAGTGTACTTATCCAATAAATGGAGAAGAAGCACAAAGAGTGTTGGAGGAAAGGCTGTACCTGTTATCACCCAGTTCCCCAGCGAGATATATGAAGTGCCAGAGCTGGAGCTGCATTCCAAGCATCCTACCTACTAAATACTTAGGCGAAAGTTTACATATTATATGCTATCTAACCCTTTTCCAAGAACTTCTTATCAAGTTTCTGTGGTATCAGAAGATAAGACACCAAATTCTGTTTCCATTAGACAGTCATACTGAGTTGGTTTCAAATATAAAAAACAACTGAAGTATTTCTACTTGTCCAGCTGATTTCCAACATTTTTCCTCTTGTAATTTATGAAACTTTCTAAATTCACAGACTTCAGTCTCTTGAGTAGTTTCATAACTTCTGTTAGGTACTTTACTAATCTACTAATCTGCCCTGCATCCTTCTCAGCTTCATTGTTCACTGCTAACCATGTTATCCCCAATCAGCAAGCCTTTTTAATATGTTGAACATTTAGGGTTACTGATATGGGTTATAGAGTTGTAGTCTAAAGTGGATATAGAAAAAAATTAATGTCATAAGTCATTTATATCCATTATTCTAATGGATTTTAAAACAATGAAATTATTTTTTATCAAGGCATATTGAAAATGCACACAGTTTAGAAGCCATTTGATTTTCACATACTCTATATTTTAACAATATGACAGCCTCAAAATGGCACATTGTCACAGTTGAAAATCACTTTAGAAACTCTGAAGTACTAAATTAAGTGTGGGGTAGGCCACATACAATTATCTTTGGAATTGTAGGGCAGGATTGGTTCTCAAGGACTTAGATGACAGTATCACAATCAAATGACCCACAAAACTTTCTTTTCTCCTATTACTTTTCTTAAAGTCTAAACTTCTCATGAAGTGTATTTCCAAACCAAAAGGCTTACATTTGAGGCTAGATTGATTTAAAATAATTATATTCTAATTCTTTAGAAGTTAGCCATCCTTTATGATTCAATTTCTTTATTTTCCTTATGTGTGTATACCCCTTCAAAGTGAGATTAGCCAAAATATAATATACTTCACTCTTCATGGTTTCTTGAAAAGGAATTTCTCCAGAGTCATTGAAAAGGGGAGAAAATAAGTTCTTCTAGGAAGTATGATTATTGGTACTAAGAAACTCCAATAAAGGAAAGTTCAAAACATAGAATAATATAGAAAAATTAATGTAGGAATAAAAATTATTAAAGTAAAAGACTGAATTTTAAAACAATAGAGTTAAAATAAGTGAATTCAGATGTGAATGCAGTTAAAATATATGCAATGTGAATTAGAAATACAGAATACAAATAAATATGTTGAAAAGATTATAAGAACAAAGCACTCCTGAGATATCTGTTGTATAATTATTATGAACCATATTGAAAATATCCCACCCCACTACTATGCCTTACAACATTTGCAATGGATCTGTCCATCCTTTGAAGCATTTCCAACCTCAGTACACAAATTTGAGAAGCGAGGATATTTGATCTTTGGCAAGCTGATGACCAAGTGATCCTTTCTTGAATATAATTCCTATATTCCTAAATCAACATTCTAATCTAGGCCCTTTCAGCTTTTCATATTCCCCATGCATCATCCCAAGTCTGATAGGCACTTATCTTCTCTAACATACTCTTTCACTGCTCTTCTTCAATCTCATCTACTGTGTACCCTGGAACTTGCATTCTATAACAAACTTTCTAAAATCTTTCACCTCTTTAATATAATTTCCTTTTATTACATGTTTTAATTTAAAAAATTTTATACCACTTGAAGTAGGTATTACTAATGCTCATCAACATTTCTTTAATTTTAATTGAAGTTTAGTTGATTTACAATGCTGTGTTAGTTTCAAGTACACAGAAAATTGATTCAGTGATTTTAAGATTCTTTTCTTTATAAAGTGAAAGTGAAAGTTGCTCAGTCATGTCCAACTCTTCGCAACCCCATGGACTATACAGTCCATGAAATTCTCCAGGCCAGAATACTGAAGTCGGTAGCTGTTCCCTTCTCCAGGGAATCTTGTCAACCCAGGGATCAAGCCCAGGTCTCCCATGTTGCAGGCGGATTCTTTTTATCAGCTGAGCCACAAGGGAAGCCCAAGAATACTGAAGTGGGTAGCCTATCCCTTCACCAGTGAATCTTCCCCACCCATGATTCAAACCAGGGTCTCCTGCATTGCAGGTGGATTCTTTACCAACTGAGCTATCAAGGAAGCTCAATATTACAAAATATTGAGTGATGTTCTCTGTGCTATATGATAGGTCTTTAATATCGAGTTTATGTAGAGTAGGGCTTCCCTGATAGTTCAGTTGGTAAAGAATCCACCTGCAATGCAGGAGACCCCAGTTCGATTCTTGAGTGGGGAAGATTCACTGGAGAAGGGATAGGCTACCCACTCCAGTATTCTTGGGCTTCCCTTGTGGCTCAGCTGGAAAAGTGTTCATTTGTATCATTTTTTTAATTCCACATTTAAGCTATAACATATATTTATCTTTCTCTGTCTGACTTACTTCACTTAGTACAATAATCCCTAGATCTGTCCATGTCACTGCAGATGGCATTATTTCATTCTTTTTAAGGCCAAGAAATATTCCATTGTATGTGTGCTTAATCACTCAGTTGTGTCCAACTCTGTGACACCATAGATTGTAGCCAACCAGGCTTCTCTGTCCATGGGATTCTCCAGGCAAGTGTACTGGAGTGGGTTTCCATTTCCACCTCCAGGAAATTTTTCTGACCCAGAGATTAAACACAGGTCTCCTGCATTACAGGCAGATTCTTTGCCACCTGAACCACCAGGGAAGCCCATTCTATTGCACAGATAGAGAGAGAGAGATAGAGATAGAGATAGAGATAGAGACAGAGATAGAGATAGGTAGCTACCACATCTTTATCCATTTCTCTGTCAGTGGACATTTAGGATGCTTCCATGTCTTGACTACTTCAAATTATGTTGAAACAAACATTGTGGTGGCATGTATCTGTATCTTTTGGAATAATGGTTTTCTCCAGGTATATGTCTAGGAGTGGGATTGCTGGCTCATATGTTGGTTTCAGTTGTCCCCATGCTTTCTTGATTTTCCCATAATAACCCTACTATGGTTATCTCCGCCTAATTTAAAGAATCTTTATTCTACCTCCAGTTCCTTGTAAGTATACATTTAGGTTTCATCCTCAGATGTTCCTAACTGATGAATATCATAAGGCCATCCCCCATCCCATGTTCAAAGGAATCAATCATCTTCCTGATAAAATACATCTAAATTTCTAACCAAGAGCAATTAAAACAAGGAGGTATTATTGAGTTCCGAGCAAATTAAACTCTAAAGCGAGTTGTCAAACAATGGACCAATGTAATAGAACTGAGAGTTCTTGTAAATTAGGTTTTATTATAGCATAGCCATTTCTTGTCTGTTCTTGTAAATTAGGTTTTATTAGAACACAGCCATTCCCATTCACTTATAGATTGTCCACAGCTGCTTCTACACTACAAAGCCACGCTGAGTAGCTGTCACAAAGACCTTATGGCCCACAAAGCTAAAAAATTTACTATCTGGATCCTTTACAGAAAAAGTTTGCCAACCGTTACTCTAAAAGCTATCTTGACCAGCAGGACACAGCAGAATGAGGCAAAGAGAAGCTCTGAACAGGCCTACAATCTACAACCAAACCTCTTTAATAGTGAAAATTTTAATGAACTCTCTTTAGATTGAGGAGACACCAGAGTTAGATGGAGTAAAGCAGTGCATATTAAAAGTATCTATAGATTTTATTATTTTATTTTAGGTAAGCTTTAGTTGTTTTTTTATTGAAGTATAGTTGATTTACAGTGTCTTAGTTTCAGGTGTACAGAAAAGTAAGTTACACAAATATATATAAACATATTCTTTATTTCTCTTCCATTATAGGTTATTACAAGATACTGAGTAGAGTTCCCTGTGCTATACTGTTATATTTTAATACCAAAGTGGAAGATGCTCAGTCATGTCTAACTCTTTGTGACCCCTTGGACTGTAGCCTGCCAGGCTCCTCTGTCCATGGAATTCTCCAGACAAGAATACTGGAGTGGGTTTCTATTCCCTTCTCCAGGAGATTTTCCTGATCCAGAGATCGAACTCATGTCTCCTACATTGCAGGCAGTTTTTTTACCATGTGAGTACCAGGGAAGCCCAAAGTCTTATTTTTGATCATCTTTCTTCAAAAGAGGTATTTGGTCTTAGAATGGAAATGAGAGGCAAAATTTATGAGAACTAACTTTGTAAATTCAACAGAATTATAATTTACATTTTGTTTTTAACTTTTTAGCCAATTTGAGCTATTGTAAAAATGTAACCTTGGAATTTAAAATTATAAAGCTGTTACAGGATGAAAGTTACTCATATTCTCAAAAAAAGGTTGAGAAGTCTGTTCACTAAAATGTCATAGGTAATAAAATCTGTTTTCTACCAAGTTACACAGATGTAGATGCTTTTTAGAAAAAAAAAAATTCTATAAAATAAAAATGGATTTGTTTCTCTTCCATACATTTCAGTTCAGTTCAGTTCAGTCGCTCAGTCATGTCCGACTCTTTGTGACCCCATGAATCGCAGCACGCCAGGCCTCCCTGTCCATCACCGACTCCCAGAGTTCACTCAAACTCAAGTCCATCGAGTCGGTGATGCCATCCAGCCATCTCATCCTCAGTTGTCCCCTTTTCCTCCTGCCCCCAGTCCCTTATATTTACCACAGACTTATGAATCAAGATTGCTGGGAGAAATATCCATAACCTCAGATATGCAGATGACACCACCCTTATGGCAGAAAGTGAAGAGGAACTAAAAAGCCTCTTGATGAAAGTGAAAGTGGAGAGTGAAAAAGTTGGCTTAGATAAGAAAGCTGTGGTACATATACACAATGGAGTATTACTCAGCCATTAAAAAGAATACATTTGAATCAGTTCTAATGAGGTGGATGAAACTGGAGCTGATTATACAGAATGAAGTAAGCCAGGAAGAAAAACACCAATACAGTATACTAACGCATATATATGGAATTTAGAAAGATGGTAATGACAACCCTGTATGCGAGACAGTAAAAGAGACATAGATGTATCGAACAGATTTTTGGACTCTGGAAGAAGTAGAGGGTGGGATGATTTGGGAGAATGGCATTGAAATATGTACACTATCATGTAAGAAATGAATCACCAATCTAGGTTCGATACAGGATACAGGATGCTTGGGGCTGGTGCACTGGGATGACCCAGAGAGATGATATGGGAACTGTGGTGGGAGGGGGGTTAGGGATTGAGAACTCATGTACACCCATGGTGGATTCATGTCAATGTATGGCAAAACCAATACAGTATTGTAAAGTAAATAAATAAATAAATAATAAAGAGCAAAAAAATAATAATAATAAAATAAAAATTTAGGACAATCTAAAGATAAATCAGGGAATGCTGATTTCTAGATGTTGATCATATTGTAAATGTATACTTTCATCATAGAAAATAAGAATAAAACATTTTGAAAGCAGAAAAAAAAAAGTTGGCTTAAAGCTCAACATTCAGAAAACAAAGATCATGGCATCCAGTCCCATTACTTCATGGGAAATAGATGGGGAAACAGTGGAAACAGTGTCAGACTTTATTTTGGGGGGCTCCAAAATCACTGCAGATGGTGATTGCAGCCATGAAATTAAAAGACGCTTACTCCTTGGAAGAAAATTTATGACCAACCTAGATAGCATATTCAAAAGCAGAGACATTACTTTGCCGACTAAGGTCCGTCTAGTCAAGGCTATGGTTTTCCCAGTAGTCATGTATGGATGTGAGAGTTGGACTGTGAAGAAGGCTGAGTGCCGATGAATTGTTGCTTTTGAACTGTGGTGTTGGAGAAGACTCTTGAGAGTCCCTTGGACTACAAGGAGATCCAACCAGTCCATTCTGAAGGAGATCAGCCCTGGGATTTCTTTGGAAGGAATGAAAGTAAAGGTAATCTTTAGTTGTTGTCTTTAGCATCAAAAGACAAAGCTGAAACTCCAGTACTTTGGCCACCTCATGCGAAGAGTTGACTCACTGGAAAAGACTCTGATGTTAGGAGGGATTGGGAACAGGGGGAGAAGGGGGCGACACAGGATGAGATGGCTGGATGGCCTCACTGACTCTATGGACGTGAGTCAGTGAGCTCCGGGAGTCGGTGATGGAGAGGGAAACCTGGTGTGCTGCGATTCATGGGATAGCAAAGAGTTGGACACGACTGAGCGACTGAACTGAACTGAACTGATTCTCTCATTAAAATATGAAATCTGCCAAAGGAGGGAAACCGTCAGGTTTTAAATAACTTCTTTAAGATAATTGTTTAATCACTTAAAGTTACTTTATGGAAACAAAAATTGTTTTTGAAAGAAAAATGGCTTTGCCTTTTCTCCTTGAGGTAAGATAAACATAATTATCAAAAAGTACACTAATATGAAAAGCTTAAGTGTTTTATATAAATGTTTTTTAAATGTTAACAATTTTTACTTTAGAAGTTTTCTTGAGATATAATTAACAAACATATAATTTATCCATTTAAAGTTTTCAATTCAATGTTTACAGTCATAGCATTATACAACCATCATCACAATTTTAAAACATTTTTCTCCCTCTGGGAAAAAAAAGAGAAGCCTATCTTATCCTCACTATTTTCCACCCACCCCACTCTCAGACTCACATAACCACAAATCCATTTTCAACCTCCACAGATTTGCCTATTCTGGATATTTCATAGGAATGGGATCATATAATATGTGGTATTTTGTGACTATTTTTTTTTTCTTAGCATGTTTTCAGGTTTCATCCATTTTGCATCATATATAGTGTTTTATTTCTTTTTACTGCTGAACAATATTCTGGTATATGGCTATGCACATTTTATTTTCCCATTCATCAGTGAATAAATGTTTGAATTTCTGCTTTTTTGCTACTATGAATAATGCTGCTCCAAAATTCATGTACAGGCTTTTTTTATGTGAACAGATGTTTTCATTTAATTTGGGTCCATGTGCATGCATGCTAAGTCACTTCAGTCATGTCTGACTCTCTGCGACTCCATGGACTGTAGCCAGCCAGGCTCCCCTGTCCATGGGATTCTCTAGGCAAGAATACTGTAATGGGTTGTCATTGTCTCCTCCAAAAGATCTTCCAGACCCAGGGATCCAACCCACATTTCTTCATTTCCTGCAATGGCAGGCAGGTTCTTTACCACTAGCGCCACCTGGAAAGACTTTAGGTCCATCAGTTCAGCTCAGTTCAGTTCATTTGTTCAGTCATGTCCGACTCTTTGTCAAGACTTGCAGTTGTCTTTTTATTATAGTCATCTTTTAACTATGAAGTCTTATCACACTGGAGTTTTGATTTGCATTTCTCTAGTGACTAATGCTACTGAGCGTCACTTCAAGTGCTTACTGGCCATGAATCTTCTTTGGAGAAATGACTGTTCAGATGCTGTGTCCACTTTTTAATTGGCTTACTGAGCCTTCTATGATTAAATTATGAGAGTTCTATGTATACTGGATGTGTCTCATATCACATAATTGATTTGCAGAAATTTTCTCCCATCCTGTAGATTGTATTTTCACTATTTTGATGGCATTATATTCAGCACCAAAAAAATTAAATTTTGATGTAGTCCAGCTTATCTGTTTTTTCTTTTGTCATTTGTGCTTTAAGTGTTCTAGAAAGGAAACCATTCCCAAACCCAAGGTCATGAAAATTTCCACCTATAACTTCTTCTAAGAGTTTTATAATTTAAATTTGTATATTCAGGTCTACAATCCATTTTGTGTTATTTTTGTGAATGGTATGAAATAGGGGTCCAACTTCATTTTTCTGCATGAGGAAATCCAGTTTCTCAGTACTATTTGTTCAAAATTATTCTTTCTCTGATTGAATTGTCTTAGCAGCCTTGTCAAAAATCAGTTGACTATAAATATAAGACTTAATCTCTGAACTCTCAGTTCTATTCCATTGGTCCATATATCCATCCATATGCCAGAACCGCATTGCCTTGACTATTGTAATTTTGTGGTAAGTTTTAAAATCATGAACTGTTAATGCTCTAGAATTCCTTTATAAAATTGTTTTGGCTATTCTGGGCCTCTTGCATTTTTATAAGAATGTTGGGATCAGGTGAGAGTAGGGCTCTTCTCTTTGAGCAGTAGCTAGGTGGAAAAAAGAGAGAACCAATTCTCTCCGTGTGCCTACAACTGAAGCCGTGAAGGATGATAAGTGGCAGCCTGTTCCTCCAGGGGTTAAACTTTAGCCCAAGCAGGGGGCTGGAAGGAAAGGGTCTTCTTGACTGTGCACAGCTGAGATAGAGTTTTTATAACATGGCTAGAGTGCAGGTGGACAGCTGTGTCAGGGAACAAGACATGACTTCAATGCCACAATTCTATTCTTTCTAAGATCTAGTAGATTTTCTCTTTTTAACTTTTATTGGCATATAGTTGCTTTATTAATACAGTGTTCTGCTAGTTTCTGCTGTACAGCAAAGTGAATCAGCTATCCATATACATATATCCCCTCTTTTGTAGATTTTAATATTTTTCCATTCTCTACATGTCTTAAATGAACTTGGTTTCATTTTTTAATCATTTTGTTCAGTTAAACTGCTGTTTGCTAAGGAAAGAGACTACAAGCTCCTTACTCTGCCATTCTAGAAATCCTTACAATTATTCCATAATTTTTTAAATCAACCTAATGATTATAACATCATTTTTACTTGAGGAATAGCTGATATTATTTCCATTTTTCAATTAAGGTAAAATAGTTTAAATGTAGAAATAAAAATTGTGCAGCAGGAAATAAAACATATGTTTCCCAACCAACTGGTTTCATCAATTCAAGCTACCTCTGTTGTGGAGTAAAAACTACCTCTGTATGGAGAAAAAGCTCAGTGAATTTACTTTATCTTCTAAAAGACATATGATTCTATGATCCCATGTTTTTATTCTGTCATGAAAATGTAAGAGCTTTAGAAAGACAGCCAGAACTAGCTAGGTAGCAATTTTGTCAAATGTTGGCAAGTTATACTACTTTATTATATTTAGTAGGACTCCTCCTTAACAGAAAACATTCGAAAAACAAATAAACTGGTGGTAGTAGACAAAATTGAAAATGTAGTAAAATTTTCTAATGTTTTTTCTATTGGTTACATGTTGTACAATTTAAAGAAAACAACAACTATCTCAAAACCCCTTTCACGGCCATTTGACCTTAACATGGAACCCACTCAAGTTGTCTGCATCATTACTTAGGCTTGAGTGAAAGACTGTAGTTTCATCTGTGTAATTTTGGGAATCGTGAAAAGAATAAGAAAGATATTCTGGAAGGCACTGAGGCTGTCTTCCTTCACACCCTGGAACCACTCACATGTGTGGGGTTTTCTATTCTACTTACATATAGGAATTGCTTTACAAGTAAGATACCATTTCTGCTTGTATAACTGAATCATTGGCCTGAATTTACAACTTCAATCCTTCTATCAGTCATTGTGACAGCACTTCACAGCAATACAGCAGGAGAGATTGAAGACAAAGACAACTGGTCTGCCTACCCGTCAGATGTGATTACAGCTTTGCACATCAATGTTTAGACTGCAAGGCAGTGTGTATCATCTCTATCACAATGTAAGATCAGATGAGCTATTTGCTGTTCTTCATTATCTAGAGAAAAGCCCAGAAGAGAACACATAGTTCAAGTGATATTATGTGTCACCTTTCCTCCACTGAAAGTTAAAATTGGAGTACAGAAATGAAAACTAGCCAGTTCAGAGATTCAGAATTCCACTTTAATCTGCAATTAAATATCAAAGACCTCTCACATTTCTATTTTAATTTCTGTTTTAGCTCCTTGACTATAAGATCCATCTAAGAATACAGAGGAAAAGACACTAATACCTCTAAATTTGTTTCCATCTTCAGCCAAGTTCAGTATTAGATTGGAAATTTTGAGATAAATAGGAAGCTATTTTCCCTTAGTCTGTATCTTCCATGTGCATACTAAGTTGCTTCAGTCACGTCCAACTCTGTGTGTCGCTATGGGCTGTAGCCCACCAGGCTCCTCCATCCATAGGATTCTCCAAGCAGTAATACCAGAGTGGGTTGTCGTGCACTCCTCCAGGGGAACTTCCCAACCCAGGGATTGAACCTGAGTCTCTTAAGTCTCCTGCATTGGCAGGTGGCTTCTTTACCACTAGTGCCACCTTGGAAACCCTTGAATCTTCCAGATAAAGAATAATAAAATGCTAACAGGATCTTATCTGAAACCTACTTGCCTGATTATGTAAAAGTCCCAGAATGGAGAAGACAGAACTAGTGAAAGACACAGAGACCACATCATCTGAGTCAGTCCTATTACCCATATACTCATCTAACTATTTTACCAACAGAGATATCATAAGGAAGCATGGTGGTCTTTTAGAGCTGAAATGATCTTTTATTGTGAAAGTTCTAAAGATATACTTTGATGTCATGCAGGATAATTAGTTGACCATATAATGCACACTAACTTGGCTTATAAAAGTAATGATATTGACAGTAGAACATAATTCATCCATAAAAAAGAAACAAATCCTGCAATTTGCAACCCTTGGGGAAATTACACTAGAATAAGTCAGACAAGCTTCTGTGGTGGCTCAGTGGTGAATAATTCACCTGCAATGCAGGAGACGCAAGTTCGATCCCTAGGTCGGGAAGATCCCCTGAAGAAAGATATGGCAACCCACTTCAGTCTTCTTGCTTGGATAATTTCATGGACAGAAGAGTCTGGTGGGCTACAATCCATGGGATTGCAAGAGTCAGACACGACTTAGTGACTAAATCACCACCACCAAGTCAGACAAAGGAAAAATATCATACGATCTCACTTATATGTAGAATCTAAAAAATAATAATAATAATAAGCTCATAAATATACAGAACAGATTGGTGGTTGCCTGGGGCAGGGACTGGAGAGTGGGTGAAATGCATGGTGAAGAGACTCCATGAACAAAGGAATCTGGCGGGCTACAGTCCATGGGTCACAAGAGTCAGACATGACTTAGCAACTTCCATTCATTTATCATAAAGTACAGCATGACAACTATAGTTAATAATACTCTATTGCATATTTGAAAGTTGTTGAAACAAGAAATCTTTATTTTTTAATGAAGCATAGTGCACATGGTAATTTGCATCTCTTAATCCTCTAGCCCTGTCTTGCCCCTTCTTCCTTTCTCTCTCCTCACTGGTAATCACTAGTTTATTCTCAATATGTCAGTCTGTTTCTATTTTGTTATATACACTCATTTATTTTATTTTTTGTATTCCACATATAAATGATAACACATCCAGTCTTTCTCTGTCTTACTTATTTCATTAATACTTTATTATTTTTCTATTGTTGCTGTACAAATTACAAAAAATTTAGTGATTTATAGCAACACAAATGTATTATCTCACAGCCCTTTCTGTCAGAGATCCAAAACACGTTTTGCTGGGTTAAAGTCAAGGTGTTGGCAAGGCTGCATTTCTTCTGGAGACCCTAAAAGAAAGTCCATTCCTTTTATTTTCCATCTTCTAGAGGCTTCTCTTGTGGCTCAGAGGTTAAAGCGTCTGCCGCCAGTGCGGGAGACCCGGGTTCGATCCCTGGGTCGGGAAGATCCCCTGGAGAAGGAAATGGCAATCCACTCCAGTATTCTTGCCTGGAGAATCCCACGGACTGAGAATCCTAGTAGGTTACAGTCCACAGGGTCGCAAAGAGTCGGACACGACTGAGCGACTTCACCTCACCTCACTTATTTCATTAAACATAATACTTTCCAGGTCCATCCACATTGTTGTAAATGGCAGGATTTCATTCTTTGTATGGCTGAGTATACTCTATAACTAAGTAAAACTCTATAACTTCCAATATCTTTATCTTCTTTATTAGCTCATGTGTTCATGAACACAGGGTTACTTTCATTTCTTGGCTACTGTAAATAATACTGCTGTGAATGCTGGGGTGCATGTATCTTTTCAAAGTAATGTTTTCACTGTTTCTGTATGTACATCCAAAAGTGGAATTGACTGATTATATGGTAGTTCTGGGCTCCAAAATCACTGCAGATGGTGACTGCAGCCATGAAATTAAAAGACGCTTACTCCTTGGAAGGAAAGTTATGACCAACCTGGACAGCATATTGAAAAGCAGAGCCATTACTTTGTCAACAAAGGTCCATCTAGTCAAGGCTATGGTTTTTCCAGTGGTCATGTATGGATTTGAAAGTTGGACTGTGAAGAAAGCTGAGCACCAAAGAATTGATACTTTTGAACTGTGGTGTTGGAGAAGACTCTTGAGAGTCCCTTGGACTGCAAGGAGATTCAACCAGTCCATCCTAAAGGAGATCAGTCCTGGGTGTTCATTGGAAGGACTGATGTTGAAGCTGAAGTTCCAGTACTTTGGCCACCTGATGCAAAGATCTGACTCATTTGAAAAGACCCTGATGCTGGGAAAGATTGAGGGCAGGAGGAGAAGGGGATGACAGAGGATGAGATGGCTGGATGGCATCACCAACTCAATGGACACAGGTTTGGGTGAACTCCAGGAGTTGGTGATGGACAGGGAGGCCTGGCGTGCTGTGGTTCATGAGGTCACAAAGAGTCGGACACACTGACTAGTTGCCGACTGACTGACTGATGGTAGTTCTCTTTTTAGTTGTTTTGAGACGCCTCCATACTGTTTTCCACCAATTTACATTTATGTTCCCACCAACAATGTACAACTGTTATCACTACGAACAAAGCTAATGGAGGTGATGGAATTCCTATTGAGCTATTTCAAATACTGAAAGATGATGCTGTGAAAGTGCTACACTCAATATGTCAGCAAATTTGGAAAACTCAGCAGTGGCCACAGGACTGGAAAAGATCCGTTTTCATTCCAATTCCAAAGAAAGGCAATTCCAAAGAATGCTCAAACTACCGCACAATTGCACTCATCTCACATGCTAGTAAAGTAATGCTCAAAATCCTCCAAGCCAGGCTTCAGCGATATGTGAACCATGAACTTCCTGATATTCAAGATGGTTTTAGAAAAGGCAGAGGAACCAGAGATCAAATTGCCAACATCCGCTGGATCATGGAAAAGGCAAGCAAGTTCCAGAAAAACATTTATTTCTGCTTTTTTGACTATGCAAAGCCTTTGACTGTGTGGATCACAATAAACTGTGGAAAATTCTGAGAGAGATGGGAATACCAGACCACCTAACCTGCCTCTTGAGAAATCTGTATGCAGGTTAGGAAGCCACAGTTAGAACTGGACATGGAACAACAGACTGGTTCCAAATAGGAAAAGGAGTCCGTCAAGGCTGTATATTGTCACCCTGCTTATTTAACTTCTATGCAGAGTACATCATGAGAAATGTTGGGCTGGAAGAAACACAAGCTGGAATCAAGATTGTCGGGAGAAATATCAGTTACCTCAGATATGCAGATGACACTACCCTTATGGCAGAAAATGAAGAGGAACTAAAAAGCCTCTTGATGAAAGTGAAAGTGGAGAGTGAAAAAGTTGGCTTAACATTCAGAAAGCGAAGATCATGGCAACACATTGTAAAGTAATTATCTTCCATCTTAAAACAATTTTACAAAGAAAATTAGACATTTTTAATATATCTATTATACATTATCTATTTAAGTAAATATTTTGAAGTACAATGAGAAGCAGAGGGAAATTATTACCTTCTGATTTAAGTATTAACAGAAGTTTCTTAAAGTCTACTTCATGCTATGTATGAATAAAATATTTAACACATATTTTGCTTTTTGCACATGCTTGGTAGTTTTAAATCTGTGGATTTTCTATCACAACAGTAAACCCTCTTTGAGTATATTTCTAAAGTGCTTCTTAATTATTATACTTCTCTCCCTATTCTGATGAGCATTTTTAAATTAAAATGGTTACAACTCAAAAGTTAAACTTTAAAAACTTTAAGTATATAGCATCTCTTAGAAAGAACTATAATTCCAGAGCTGGTAGGAACTGGGGAGATTTAGTGATTCTCAGTTCAGTTTAAAATAAAGTTGCTGTCTTGTCTTCTACAGCTTATGTCTCTGACAGCAAACATAATTAAAGCCATAGAAAAAGAAACCACAAATTGTTCTGAATCAGTGAAACTTGACAACCAAGAAAATAATGTTTTTTTTAATCCCAAGGACTGACTCTACCTACAATCCCTTTTCTTCCTGTGTCATCCTTAACAGCAGATATAAAAACAGAACAAACATGAATCAATAGAAAGAGACTGGGGAGAGAGAGAACCATTAAGGAAAATTTTTGATGTATTATGGTTTGCGCACACACAGTGATCCAACAAGCGTGGTATCCTCCACCACTCTAAGCAGCTGGCACTTACTTCACTCTCCTAGTCACCCCCATGGTTTCTCTGTCTCATTTCCCTCCCATAAACTGAATGTTAGTTCAGATACCAGAAAAGGTAGGGTTAATAGTTCAACATCTGTTTCCTACTAAAATCATAGAAATCTTGTATTAATTGCCTATTCTTTGGCCTTGCTGAAAAAGGTGGATACAACAGAGAAGACTAGTACAATGAAAAGTGGCTGTTTTCAATTTCTGTCATCATTATTAAATATGCTTTTCCCCAAAATATCCTAGAGGGTCATTCTGAACAAAATCCTCTCCTGCTGGCATGTTTATGATTCACTAGCATTACCTCCTGTATGCCAGAGATATGCCATCTTTAAGGGAATTAAAAAGAGTTATCACCATGAATTCAGACTGTGTTGTTACTTATATAATATGTATATTTGAAACCACTGTGAATATTGTGATTTTCCTGAGACTGGTTTCAGCTGGCTGCATGATGCCTTGGCATTCTCTTAGAAGTAATGCAAAAATCACCAGGGTGAGTCTGCTGCTGGCTCTTAAGCTCAAGTGGGCAGTTGGCTAGCACTTACTTTAGAAAGCCTGGCAGCTCCACTGGGTTTGCTCACCACTGTGTACCTCATATGAGTCTCACATTAGTGAGCTCAATTATTATGAAAAGCCCTAAATATAATTAATTCATATCATGCCACCTTGTCACCTCTTATACTAACCATTCTTCCAGACACAGTACTGAAAGTCTGAATATTCCATGATATTGCAATCAGATTTATGGCATGAACTGAATTATGCCAATTTTTTATTTTCATTTTTTTTTTAATATGCAAGGCTAAAGACATTTTTCCCAATTACCAGATGATAGAAATCTGAACCTTTCCCTCTATATATCAATTCCAAGAATGATTTCTTTGGTTCACTTGGTTTATTTTGTTTGTGTTTGTGATGGATAATAGAAGTGAAGATTGGGCTTTTAGACTTGAGTCTTTCACTCTCATGGAATCCTGCATAAGTCACCTATTATAGTTTAAATTTTTACCTGTAAAATGGAAATAACAATCCCTGTCTTATCTATTACACTGAAAATAAAATTGTAAGTGCTAAATAAATGTAAGTTATTTGCTTTGAACAAAAATGTATGTGAATGCACATTTTTTAAAATATGCATTTTTGGTGATTCATGGTCCATACTACCAATGTCAGGCAATTTGGGAAATAGTCCAGGTAGAAATCACATACCTCCCTTGATGATTAATTTTATGTGTCATCTTGGCTGAATCATGGTGTTCAGATATTTCATCAAACATTTCTGTGAAGGTGTTTTTTGGATGAGATTAACATTTATGTCTGGAGAAGGCAATGGCAAGCCACTCCAGTACTCCTGCCTAGAAAATCCCATGGACTGAGGAGCCTGGTGGGCTGCAGTCCATGGGGTTGCTACGAGTCGGACACGACTGGGTAACTTCACTTTCACTTTTCACTTTCATGCATTGGAAGATGAAATGACAACCCACTCCAGTGTTCTTGCCTGGAGAATCCCAGGGACAGGGGAGCCTGGTGGGCTGCCATCTATGGGGTTGCACAGAGTCAGACACGACTGAAGCGACTTAGCAGCAGCAGCAACATTTGTGTCAGTGGACTTTGGGTAAAGAAGATTGTCCTTTATATTATGGGTGAGTCCCATCTAACCAACCGAAGTCATGAATAGAACAAAGACTGACCTCCCCTGAGACGGAAGGAATCCTACCAGCAGACAGCCTTCAGACTTCAACTGCAGCATCAGCTGTTCTCTGGGTGTCCAGCCTGTTGGCCTACCCTGCAGGTTTTGGAGTTGCCAGCCTTCATAGTCATGTGAGCCAAATCCTTACAAAACATACACACACACACATAGCCTATTGATTCTGTTTCCCTGGAGAACCCTATCTAATAAACTCCTGAAATCTGCATAAGGCCATATGATTAACTCCAGCCAACAGGACATAAGGAAAATGAAGTGTGACACTTATGCAAACAGATATGTAATTATTTGGTGTGATTTCTCCACTTTCTCTTCTCCTGTGGCTAATCTGGAGGCCACATATGGAGGATGGCCACATATTGCACAAGATGGGTAAAGTTTGCAGAATGGCCCAACAAGAAATATCTATATTAGATTTTGTGTGCATGAGAAACTATTACTGTGTTAGGCAACTGAGACTTGGAATTGTTTACTACAGCAGCAGAAAGTTGTTGTCCTGACTAATTGAGGTATATTTTATTGTGCTCAAGTTGGACAAATGGGAGAAAGTTCTGCATTATTTGAAACACCAAAGAAAAAAGCAGCTCCTGACACCTGGAAAATATCATGAACATGTTTTCACTGATAAATCTACATCAGACAGACCAAGATCTCACAGACCAAGAAACCGAAAAAAACAAGACTACTGTATAAACAGGTCTGAACACAAGGGAAAATGTAAACATTGTCCAAATCAGAAAAATCACCAAACAGCTTCCTGTTGTGGGTGAATGCTGCTATAGCATAATCTTCATTCTAATTGTCCCTCTTTCCAGTTCAGATTTACTAATATACCTAATTACAGGATTATCGACTTCCTGACAGTATCCAATCCAGAACAAAACTTCAGAACAAGGATATAAGATTCCTAAAATTTTCCCTGACACCAAAATTCTACTCTACAAGCTCTCATCCAGGATTCTGATTCTGTTTGCCAAGACAGATAAAGCCTAGAAATCAGTTTTCATCAGGAAAACGCTACTCAAATCTTCATGTTGGCTCATTTGTTAGGCATCTGTCATGATGTGTCCCTTGCATGTATCTCTGTCTTACAAACATAAAGTGATGACTGGTGGTCACATAAGCAGAGTGTGTGTGTGTGCTGCCTCTTATACACATCTCGATATGTATAAGAGACCACTCTTACTGGGATGCCCTACAGTTTCTCAAGGCCATGTGTTTGGTCTCCCTCCATCCTTCATTACAGCGAGCATAAATAGAAATCTTCCAACTACAGGTGTGTTCCTGATGGTCTATAGCTGGAGGACATCAGTAGAGGCAATAATTTTAGCTTCAGAAAACAGAGGAATTGGACAAAACTTCTGACACTATTTGACTCTAACTGCCAGTGGTCATGCTGATTTTCAGAGTAATCAGATGAAGCCAATTTTGCTCTAAACAACATTCAGTTCAGTTCAGTTCAGTTCAGTCACTCAGTCATGTCCGACTCTCTGTGACCCCATGAATTGCAGCACTCCAGGCCTCCCTGTCCATCACCAACTCCCGGATTTCACGCAGACTCACGTCCATTGAGTCAGTGATGCCATCCAACCATCTCATCCTCTGTCATCCCCTTCTCCTCCTGCCCTCAATCTTTCCCAGTGTCAGGGTCTTTTCAAATGAGTCAGCTCTTCGCATCAGATGGCCAAAGTACTGGAGTTTCAGCCTCAACATCAGTCCTTCCAATGAACACCCAGGACTGATCTCCTTTAGGATGGACTGGTTGAATTTCCTTACAGTCCAAAGGACTCTCAAGAGTCTTCTCCAACACCACAGTTCAAAAGCATCAATTCTTTGGTGTGCAGCTTTCTTTATAGCCCAACTCTCACATCCATACATGTCTACTGGAAAAACCATAGCCTAGACTAGACGGACCTTTGTTGACAAAGTAATGTCTCTGCTTTTTAATATGCTGTCTAGGTTGATCATAACTTTCCTTCCA
>SJYT01058013.1:0-25945 GCA_006410635.1 Cephalophus harveyi | reverse complement strand
AGAAGTTTGCAAAAATATGGTAGAAATCGCTATAGAACAATGTAGTGAATATAAAAATACACAATCCAATGCCTAACAAATAAATGGGCACTATATGGTAAATCGAATCCAGAAAGAATTTTTCAAGGTAAAGAGTGTTAGGAGGTAACAGCTCTTTTCAATCCTAAATACTCCTTCCACATGACAGGAAGTAAAATTAGCAGCGCACTCGTGTTCTCTCTCTGCCTCTTTAATCCTCCCATTCCAGGGGAATTCAATGCATTTTCTTATCGGAAAATTTCAGTTTAACATTTCCCTTCTTCTCTTTTGGGAATTACCTGCATGAGTAGAGTATGCTTGCTCTCTAAAGATTAGGCTCTATCTCTGGTTGTGGAGGGACCTTGCCTCTGTCCAGAGCTACCTATGGTTTGAAATTTGATATAAGAAGCACACTTGTGTGCACACTACAGTCATAAGCCACATCCCTCAAACCAGAATCTATCAGTAATAAAGGTGATATTTTGGCTCCCATCTGCTTATTATTATCTTTTTTTTTTTTAATTTGGTTCAGAACTTAAGTGAAGAAGATAGTTCTAGAGAGTGCTGGGCTCTTCAAAGGATCCAGCAAGAAGATCAAAGAAGGCTCCAGGGAAGATGTGGAACTTCAGGTGGAAACAGAGAGAAACAGAGAGTGCCCAGTACTTACACATTTCACTGAAATTGCCTTTTAATGGGTCTGTCATTCCCAGCTCTTCACTGATAACTCTTTCCACTCTACTGCAAAAGCCATCCTTCCTAGAAATGTGCCTCTGATTAAATATCTCAGTTACTTCTTGAGCATAATATACCGTAACATTCAAGGGCTGTTATTAGGTGACCATTTATCTTGTTTAGGGAAATCCCAGTCTGAATCTGTTGTTTTGGTGTCATTATTCATAGCACCTCCTTTTACTCTTAAAAGTGTTTCAGTTTCAAAGAGTTTTATTGTCACCGATTTTATGATGTAACTGTTACCTAGCCTTTCAGTCTCTTTTCCTATTACTCTTTAACTAGCACTTTTGGCTGTACCAATGTAATCCACGCAGCAATTTCAAATAATGCACGTATGATGTCTCTGGCCCTTTGTCAAAGCTGCCCCTTTTCTATGGAATGCCTTCCCTTCCACCCTCATTTGATAAAGTCCTACTTATCCTTCATGGCCCAGATGCCAGGTCATTGCTTCTGTCAAGTCTTCCATGACCCCTCTCTGCTCATCTGAACACATGCTTAGGCTGCATCTGCCACTGGGATGAAATGTACTTTGAGGTACTAATGCAACCAGTATATTTTGATCAATGTATACAATTCAATTTTTGCTAAAACAGAATATACATAATGTTAAGCGGTGTCTAAAGAGTGAATATTGCACTGATAGTCCTTCATTGTGCTTCAGAGCTGGGCATAAGACGTGCTCTGTAAGAGTCAAGCAGAGTTTAATGTTAAGCTGGTGACAGAGAACAAACAGGAGTTAAGCAGGATGTATGAGAACTCTCCCTGGTGAGTATATAACTGCGCTTGTTTAGATGGGCAGTAAACAGTCCAGCTCCAACAGTGGCCTGTGCTAGAGAACAGTGGATTCTTTTATAGACACTGGGAGACATTGTTATGCTGTCGCAGTGACTGCATTGTCATTATTGCTAACATTTAGTGTTCTTTTGAGTCTTTTAATCACTTCAAGAGTATTGTCAAAAATTCTAGTACTCAGAAATGTGCAATGATGACCAAAAGAAAAAAAAAAAGAAAGCTACTGGTACGGTAACTAACAGCATAGGTTTTTGAATAAAGAAGACCTAGAGACATATTCCGGAGAAGGCAATGGCAAGCCACTCCAGTACTCTTGCCTGGAAAATCCCATGGATGGAGGAGCCTGGTAGGCTGCAGTCCATGGGGTCGCTAGGAGTCGGTCGCGAGTGAGCGACTTCACTTTCACTTTTCGCTTTCACACAATGGAGAAGGAAATGGCAACCCACTCCAGTGTTCTTGCCTGGAGAATCCCAGGGACGGGGGAGCCTGTTGGGCTGCCGTCTATGGGGTCGCACAGAGTCGGACACGACTGAAGCGACTTAGCAGCAGCAGCAGCAGCAGCAGAGACATATTCTGCCACCCTCTAAGTATGACTTTAGGGAAATTATTGAAACTCTCTAAATGAAGTTTCTTTAATCCATAAAAAAGGGACAAAACACCAATCCTATTCTATCCAATTATGTAAAATCATGCTTGAAAAGGGCATATATAGTGAGCATTCAGTAAACATTAGCCACTCCTTCCTAGAAAATATTTTTTGTACTCTTGTAGGTTGTGATACCAAGGGAACTAATCAACCAATGCAACTTCATGTTTGTGGGGAAAAGTGTTCAGAAGAAAGCTCAAGTATTTAGAATATAAATCTCCAAACAGCTTTACAGCCCAAAGCTACTCTGAGCCACCAGTTCTAGTTTTCATAATTTGGTTCAAGCAGGTTGGTCACAGAGGGACCAACAGAGAAACTAGGTCCTCCTTCAGTGTACTTCGGTGGGGATAATTTTCAAACTTGAATACCTTTATATCATTATATTTTCTCTTTCTCTCTCTGACCTTGTCTCTCCCTGTCCCTCTTTTTTTTTTCTTTCAAGAAACCCAAGTGTTTACTTGGCAAGGCTCTTTTGCAACCACTTTCTTAACAAAGACTTCTGTATCTTCTGATGCAATATGATAAAAAATAATTTCCTGCCTTCTTCCCTCAGTCTCTTCCTAAGCCAAGCAGAAAATATATTGAAGGTTTTATTAAAATGCTATTGTTACTAATGATGACTGAAAGAATAAAAGACTTTATTTCTAATGCTCTCCTCCTTGCTGTATGCTTTGAAAAATAAAAATCAAGAATAATATCCCTTCACAAGGCTCCTGGTAGATTTGGGTTGACAAATAACAGAAAGATAACCTGTCATATTTTTGAGAAGAAATTCATTCTAAGAATACCTGAGCATTTCTTCTATGCTAAGCTGAGTCAGTGCTTGGGCGGGTCTCTGGGTGAAGTGCAGAGGAAAAGAGGGAAGTAACAACGGAGAGACAGCAGCTGTACTGCCTAGCAGTAAAAGCAGAAGGTTGATGGAAGATCAAGTTTACAGAGGCATTTTTCTTCCTTTTAGTCCACTGTTCTTGCCCAGATCAATGTTAATCTTGCCTCACAAAATGTTCTCCCGTTTTCTCATGACAGGGATAATATTATCAACATCTTAGGGGGGGGTGCTGTGAGAATTAAACACAATAATAAATGCAAAACGTGAAAACAATGCCTTGCCCACGAAAAAACCAAATGGTGTTAGTCATTATTATTGCTGTTACTTATTTTTTATTATTGACCTTACCCTTGAGGGACACTATGGTAGAATGAAATACTGGATGGATTATGTAGTGGTATGAGATGAGATGAAGAGAAAATAATGTTTCCATACTGAGTCAGGAGTTAGTAGATGAATGAAGAAAATGAAAAATACAAAAACATTCTACTAAGCAGAAAAGGGAGGTCCCAAAGGTGATGGCACCCCACTCCAGTACTCTTGCCTGGAAAATCTATGGACGGAGGAGCCTGGTAGGCTGCAGTCCATGGGGTCGCTAAGGGTCAGACATGACTGAGCGACTTCACTTTCACTTTTCACTTTCATGCATTGGAGAAGGAAGTGGCAACCCACTCCAGTGTTCTTGCCTGGAGAATCCCAAGGACGGGGGAGCCTGGTGGGCTGCCGTCTATGGGGTCGCACAGAGTCGGACACGACTGAAGCGACTTAGCAGTAGCAGCAGTATAACTATGAGCAAAGGGATGTGTTACATGTTCAGTATTTGTTTGATCTCAGCCTGAGAGTCAAAAATACATGCGTAAGATGGAAAGCAAGATGGAGCAGAATACCAAGCACAGTAGAAGCTTTGTGGAGGATAACCTTGGAAATGGGCAGGGATAATTAAGCTAGTTCCAAGCCAACCTCCTGAGATTGAAGGGTGGGTATAAGAGAAAATGGTTCTTCAGTGACAGGAATATGGTGGCAAAGCAGTAACCTCAGTGAAAAGCAAAGACAGTGAACTCAGATGAGATTTGGGTCATCCCAGGAGACACATCAGAAAATTGGAGATCATGAGCAAAAATTAAGATGGAAAGCAAGATGGAGCAGAATACCAAGCACAGTAGAAGCTTTGTGGAGGATAACCTTGGAAATGGGCAGGGATAATTAAGCTAGTTCCAAGCCAACCTCCTGAGATTGAAGGGTGGGTATAAGAGAAAATGGTTCTTCAGTGACAGGAATATGGTGGCAAAGCAGTAACCTCAGTGAAAAGCAAAGACAGTGAACTCAGATGAGATTTGGGTCATCCCAGGAGACACATCAGAAAATTGGAGATCATGAGCAAAAAAGTGTTCACAGTTCAGTCCATGGAAAATGAATCAAGTTAAAATAAGAGAGAAATATAACCTCAGTCAAAAGAGGCTAAGACACCAATATTCTTTAGGAACCAGTGTGATATGAACTCATAAAAGAATGGGATCAAGTAATTAGCCTAATCTCCCAGGGAGAGTTTTGAGACAGACCTTTGTAATCCAATCAGGTAGTGAAATGTTTCCAAGTACATCTTATGAGTAAATTAATTAACTGGCCCTTTATCGCATAAGAAAATGAGCAGCACATCCTGAAATAAATAAATATGGAGATCTAGAAAAACCTGAACACTACTATGAGAAAAATGCAATTGTATACTGCTACTTTCTTAAAAACAATTAAGATAGTCTTTTCTTAAAACTGTTCTTTGATAGACTTTTCCTTTAAAGGAAAAAGTAGAGAACTATTTAAGAGTGGGTGATGATATCTCAGAGAGAAGTAAAAATAAATCTATATACTTGAATGCCCATCTGACCCACCTGATTGGGGCAAAGATAATGCAGGTCCTCTCAAATGCTGAAGCACTTACAATCATAGAAACCCACTTACTGAAGTGCTTGTCTGAGTATAAATGCTGAATAAATGTGACCTGTTTCTAAAACAGAGCACATTTACATTTTAACAATACATTTTAATACAAATAGAGAGTACTGATTCATGGAAGGGGTTTCTAGTACATTGACAGAACTAAGGATGGAGATATTTTGGAGTCAAGAAGTCTTTTGTATCTTGTCAAATCCTACTGGAAATTGGTATGTGGGATGAGCCTAGGATGAGAGTTCAACACCAGCAGTTTTTATATATAGAAGTTTCTAGGAGTTGTGAAGGACACCACAATAAATACTGTCCACATTTCCTGGGGAAAATAAGTCAAATAACTTACTATTTGTGGAGAAACAGTCTGAAACTGTTAAGGCTTCAGAAAGTCATCAAAGATCTGTCATGGGATCATGTTCAGTTCAGTTCAGTTCAGTTTTTTTTTTTTTCTTTTGGTCATCATTGCACATTTCTGAGTACTAGAATTTTTGACAATACTCTTGAAGTGATTAAAAGACTCAAAAGAACACTAAATGTTAGCAATAATGACAATGCAGTCACTGCGACAGCATAACAATGTCTCCCAGTGTCTATAAAAGAATCCACTGTTCTCTAGCACAGGCCACTGTTGGAGCTGGACTGTTTACTGCCCATCTAAACAAGCGCAGTTATATACTCACCAGGGAGAGTTCTCATACATCCTGCTTAACTCCTGTTTGTTCTCTGTCACCAGCTTAACATTAAACTCTGCTTGACTCTTACAGAGCACGTCTTATGCCCAGCTCTGAAGCACAATGAAGGACTATCAGTGCAATATTCACTCTTTAGACACCGCTTAACATTATGTATATTCTGTTTTAGCAAAAATTGAATTGTATACATTGATCAAAATATACTGGTTGCATTAGTGCCTCAAAGTACATTTCATCCCAGTGGCAGATGCAGCCTAAGCATGTGTTCAGATGAGCAGAGAGGGGTCATGGAAGACTTGACAGAAGCAATGACCTGGCATCTGGGCCATGAAGGATAAGTAGGACTTTATCAAATGAGGGTGGAAGGGAAGGCATTCCATAGAAAAGGGGCAGCTTTGACAAAGGGCCAGAGACATCATACGTGCATTATTTGAAATTGCTGCGTGGATTACATTGGTACAGCCAAAAGTGCTAGTTAAAGAGTAATAGGAAAAGAGACTGAAAGGCTAGGTAACAGTTACATCATAAAATCGGTGACAATAAAACTCTTTGAAACTGAAACACTTTTAAGAGTAAAAGGAGGTGCTATGAATAATGACACCAAAACAACAGATTCAGACTGGGATTTCCCTAAACAAGATAAATGGTCACCTAATAACAGCCCTTGAATGTTACGGTATATTATGCTCAAGAAGTAACTGAGATATTTAATCAGAGGCACATTTCTAGGAAGGATGGCTTTTGCAGTAGAGTGGAAAGAGTTATCAGTGAAGAGCTGGGAATGACAGACCCATTAAAAGGCAATTTCAGTGAAATGTGTAAGTACTGGGCACTCTCTGTTTCTCTCTGTTTCCACCTGAAGTTCCACATCTTCCCTGGAGCCTTCTTTGATCTTCTTGCTGGATCCTTTGAAGAGCCCAGCACTCTCTAGAACTATCTTCTTCACTTAAGTTCTGAACCAAATTAAAAAAAAAAAAGATAATAATAAGCAGATGGGAGCCAAAATATCACCTTTATTACTGATAGATTCTGGTTTGAGGGATGTGGCTTATGACTGTAGTGTGCACACAAGTGTGCTTCTTATATCAAATTTCAAACCATAGGTAGCTCTGGACAGAGGCAAGGTCCCTCCACAACCAGAGATAGAGCCTAATCTTTAGAGAGCAAGCATACTCTACTCATGCAGGTAATTCCCAAAAGAGAAGAAGGGAAATGTTAAACTGAAATTTTCCGATAAGAAAATGCATTGAATTCCCCTGGAATGGGAGGATTAAAGAGGCAGAGAGAGAACACGAGTGCGCTGCTAATTTTACTTCCTGTCATGTGGAAGGAGTATTTAGGATTGAAAAGAGCTGTTACCTCCTAACACTCTTTACCTTGAAAAATTCTTTCTGGATTCGATTTACCATATAGTGCCCATTTATTTGTTAGGCATTGGATTGTGTATTTTTATATTCACTACATTGTTCTATAGCGATTTCTACCATATTTTTGCAAACTTCTTTATATGCTTTTGTTTTGTCTCAAGACAGAATAGAAATTCTCTCACCCTGTCTTCACTGAGCGTTAACTGCTGGTTTAACAAGAACTCCCTGCCCCTGTGCAAATGACTGACCACTATCTAAGGCCTAGTGATTATTGCTCATAGGCCTCTCTTTAATGCACCTGTGCACTTCTGCTCCCATGAAGTCCTCATATGCTTAACAAGAATCAGTTAAATTTGTTCTCAAACATACTTAAAACAATTATAAATATATTATGCATAATTGTATATTGCATATAAAATTTGTATTACATAAATATTACATATTTATATTTTACATGTAAAATTATAATCCTATATTACTATTACATTTATAATTAAATGATTATAAATGTAATTTTAATTACATAATTAGAATTACATTATAATTACATATAATCATATATTTATAATTATTTAATTATTAATTGTGACAGGTGTTGAACTCTGAAAGCTAAGTCCAATGCTCTCAGTATTTGGTCACTAAAGAAAAATATCTTTAAGTTTATGCATAAGTTAGGCCATATATCGGAGAAGGCAATGGCACCCCACTCCAGTACTCTTGCCTGGAAAATCCCATGGACAGAGTTACCTGGTAGGCTGCAGTCCATAGTGTTGCTAAGAGTCGGACACGACTGAGCGACTTCACTTTCACTTTTTACTTTCATGCTTTGGAGAAGGAAATGGCAACCCACTCCAGTGTTCTTGCCTGGAGAATCCCAGGGACGGGGGAGCCTGGTGGGCTGCCGTCTATGGGGTCACACAGAGTTGGACACGACTGAAGCGACTTAGCAGTAAGGCCATATATGGGCTTCCCTGGTGGCTCAGAGGTTAAAGCGTCTGCCTCCAATGCGGGAGACCCGGGTTCGATCCCTGGGTCGGGAAGATCCCCTGGAGAAGGAAATGGCAATCCACTCCAGTATTCTTGCCTGGAGAATCCCATGGATGGAGAAGCCTAGTAGGTTACAGTCCACGGGGTCGCAAAGAGTTGGACACGACTGAGCGACTTCACCACCACCTCACCACTGGTGGCTCAGTGGTAAAGAATCTGCCTGCCAGTGCAGGCGAGGTGAGTTTGATCTCTGAGTCGGAAAGATCCCCTGAAGAAGGAAATGACAATCCACTCCAGTTTTCTTGCCTGGAAAATCCCATGGACAGAGAAGCCTGACAGACTACAGTCCACTGGGTCACAAAAGAGTCAGACATGACTCAGCAACTGAACAAGACCATGTGTAAGTAAGACCATGATGACTGATTTGAAAAATAAAAAATACTGGAAGGATTTTTTACACATAGATCGTCATTCTACTTCACCTTACTTCAAAGAAATAGAGACTAGAAATATAAATAATATTTTTCAATGACAAGACCAATATTTGTAAAAGATCTTACCCGAAAAGGTTGGTGAATTAGTGATTATTTGTATATGTTAAATGTTTAATTTATGTATTATTGTCATTTATTATCCCAATTTAGCTGTATTTCATTACTATAGATTTAGGCCCATTGGCAGGAGGGGCTCTGTTTAATAATCTTTTGTATCCTCACTAAGGAATCTTATGGTTTTAATATATGTTGCTGGAGGTGGTGGTGATGGTGGCAATCATGAATGACTGCATTTAAAGAACAGGAAGGAGTCTTTAGAAACTATCATTTAGTGTACTGATGAGTAAACTCAGACTAAGTGATTTTGTCATTGTCACACACATAGTTAATATAAGTTAAAATTTAATAAAGGATGAATGATTGGATGATTGGATATTTTGGTCCACAGATAGTGTTAGTATTCAAATATGCTTAAAGATACTATTTAAAATAAAAATATTCTGTTACATCATCTTCTCCCTTTCTGTAACATTAACCTGAATGTTCCGTTATTTTGAACTGTTATTTTAGCCCTTCTTACAGTTCATGTGCTCATTTTTACCAGAGTAACAATTTCCTAACATCTCTTGCTTAGTCATCGCTAAGGGATTAACTTTAAAGAGATACTATTCTGGCCAAAATATAGACTCACTTCTGAAAGAAAAAGATAATTGTTTTCCAAAGAGGAAAGTATGTGTATCATATATAGGGGAGCTATTGTGCATCCATGGTGGATTCATGTCAATGTGTGGCAGAACCAGTGCTATGTTGTAAGGTGAAATAAAGTGGAGATAAAATTTAAATAAATAAATAAATGCAAGTTTGCATTATACACTTTGCATTTATTTGTGTTATTTACTAGAGGGGAAAAGCAATGTACCATATGTATCCCTCTGGAGAGGAAAAGCATTACTATTATTCTGAGGAGGAACATTACCTATGAAGAGAACCTGTGATACATGGCTAAGACATTGGTGGGAGTACAGTCACAAATCTGCTCTGCCCTAAATTATTCACAGATGAGAATGACTGTGGAGGAAAGACATAGCCTTTCATCCCAAGTGGTTAGCAAATCTTCTCAAGTTATAAATGGAGATGTAGATACACCTAAAGATTGCTATGAGAAAAATGCAGTCACGTTATGCTACTTCTTTTTTTAAAAAAAAAAAAAACTTCATTAAGATATGATTTTCTTAAAATTCTTTGACTCCTTCAAAGGGAAAGTAGAGGACTATTTGAGGATGTGTGATAAGAGAAAAAAAAGGTGCTGAATTTTACATATGGGAAGTGTGTGTATATAAGCCATGTAAAAACACATTTAAAAGTAATAAATATTGGAATTAGATAAACCAAAGTAGTTGTATTCAAGTGGGGATAATTTTTCTTCTGTTTTTGTTTCCTTTATATTATTTTTGCAATTTAAAAATTATATAAAGATTTTTTTTTTTTAATTAGCCTGAGTGGAAAAAAAATGCCAGCTTAGGTTATTTCCCCACAGAAGAACAGAGTGCTCTGGCAAACTTTACAGCCTGTCAGAAAAGTTTCTGACATTAAGGACTAATATTAACCAGTGTTTTGGCTTGTGACCTAGTATGTTCCTATGTTTATTGTAGATGCTGTAATCTGTTCTAGGTCTGTGTAGCATTCATAAAGGGTATTTCTACTTTGGTTCTGTCACTAGCCAACCTTGGGGGACACAAAATTTCAGTCTGAAGAAAGGATCTTAAAGAGTCTTCTTTAAGCAGAAAGGAAAAGGCCATAAATAAAAATAAGAACATCTGTAAAAAAATCTCACTGGTAAAGTCAATTTTATAGTAAAAGCATGGATCAACCCCTTAAAAAGTAAATATGAAGATTAAAAGAAAGTATAAAGTCAACTATTAACTACAATTAGTTAAGGAATATACAAAATGAAAAGATGTAAAATATCATGTTAAAAACATAAAAGCATAGAAGGAAGGAAATATAGTGCTTTTAGAATTCATTCAAACTTATGATGAGCAGCCCTAAATTAACCACATGTATATAGGTCAATATTCATGAACCTTATGATAACTACAAACCATAAACATATAATATATGTATATACACACACACACACACACAAGAGAAACCCAAGCATAACATTTTAAAAATTCTAAAATCATAAGGGAAGAGACTAAAATAAGAAAGAAAAAGAGAAGAAATACATAAACAACCAGAAAACAAGAAATAAAAAGGCAAGTACATACCTGTCAGTAATCATGTATTCAGCAATCAAAGGGATAGAATCAGAGAGAACATTTAAAAATACCCTGGGACTAATGAAAATGGAAACAGAACTTTGAAAAATTAATGTTGTTGTTGTTCAGTTGCTTACTCGTGTCTGACACTTTGCAACCCCATGAACTGCAGCGCTCCAGGCTTCCCTGTCCTTTACTGTCTCCTGGAATTTCTTCAGACTTATGCCCATTGAGTAAATGATGCCATCCAACTGTCTCATCCTGTCACTCTTCTCATACTGACCTCAATCTTTCCCAGAATCAGGATTTTTCCAGTGCGTCAGCACTTTGCATCAGGTGACCAAACTATTGGAGTTTCAGCATCAGTCCTTCCAATGAATACTCAGGATTGATCTCCTTTAGGAATGACTGGTTGGATCTCTTTGCAGTCCAAGGGACTCTCCAAGAGTCTCCTCCAATACCACAGTTCAAAAGCATCAATTCCTTGGCCCTCAGATTTCTTTATAGTCCAACTCTTACATCCATACATGACTACTGGAAAAACCATAGCTTTGACTAGACGGACCTTTGTTGGTAAAGTAATGTCTCTGCTTTTTAATATGCTGTCTAGGTTGGTTTTCTTCCAAGGAGTAGGCATCTTTTAATTTCATGGCTGCAGTCACCATCTTCAGTTATTTTGGAACCCCAAAAAATAATCTCTCACTATTTCTATTGTTTCCCCATCTATTTGCCATGAAGTGATGGGACAAGATGCCATGATCTTGGTTTTCCAAATGTTGAGTTTTAAGCCAACTTTCTCACTCTCCTCTTCACTTTCATCAAGAGGCTCTTTAATTCTTTGCTTTCTGCCATAAGTGTGGTGTCATTTGCATATATGAGGTTATTGACATTTCTCCCAGAAATCTTGATTCCAGCCTGTGATTCATCTAGCCCGGGATTTCCCATGATATACTCTGTATATAAGTTAAATAAGCAGGGTGACAATATGCAGCCTTGACATACATCTTTCCCAATTTTGAAGCAGTCCACTGTTCCATGTCAAGTTTTAACTGTTGCTTCTTGTCCTGCATACAGGTTTTTCAGGAGGCAGGTAAGGTGATTTGGTATTCCCAACTCTTCAGAATTTTTCAGTTTTGTGATCCACACAAAGGCTTTAGCGCAGTCAGTGAAGCATAAGTAGATATTTTTCTGGAATTATCTTGCTTTTTATGTGATCCAGTGATACTGGCAATTTGATCTCTGGTTCCCTTGCCTTTTCTAAATCCAGGTTGTACATCTGGAAGTTCCTGGTTTATGTACTATTGAAGCCACACTTGGAGTATTCTGAGCATTTCTTTGCTTGTGTGCGAGATGAATGCAATTGTGCAGTAGTTTGAACATTCTTTGGCATTGTTTTCTTTGGTATTGGATTGAAAACTGACTTTTTCTAATCATGCGGCCACTGCTGAATTTTCCAAATTTGCTGGCATATTGAGTACAGCACTTTAACAGCATCATCTTTTAGGATTTGAAAGAGCTCACCTGGAATTCCATCACCTCCACTAACTTTGTTCCCAGTAATGTTTTCTAAGACTCACTTAACTTCACACTTCACACTCAAGAGTGTCTGGTTCTAGGTGAGTGACCATACCATTATGGTTATCCCAGTCGTTAAGACCTTTTTTCCTTGCCCCCTCTTCTTAGTCTCTTCTGGCTTATGTTAGGTCCTTACTGTTTCTGTCCTTTATTGTGTCCATCTTTTCATGAAATGTTCTCTTGGTATCTTTAGTTTTTTTTCAGAGATCTCTAGTCTTTCCCATTCTATTGTTTTTCTCTATTTCTTTGCATTGTGCACCAAAGAAGGTTTTCTTATCTCTTCTTGCTATTCTTTGGGACTTTGCATTCAGCTTGGTATATTTTTCCCTTTCTCCTTTGCCTTTCATTTCTTTTCTCAGCTACTGTAAGGCCTCCTCAGACAATCATTTTACCTTGTTGCATTTCTATTTTTGAGGATGGTTTTGGTCACCATCTCCTGTACAATGTTATGTACTTCTGTTCATAGTTCTTTAGGCACTCTGTCAACCACATCTAATCCCTTGAATCTCTTCATCACTTCCAAATAAGGGATTTGATGCAGGTCATACCTGAATGGCCTAGTAGTTTTCTTTACTTTCTTCAATTTAAGTCTTAATTTTGCAATGGAATAATCAATGGAATATGGCAAAAGCAATTATAAGAGGGAATCATAGTGAACATTTTCTCAAGAAATGAGAAACAATTGAAACAATTGAACATACATACCTAAAGGAACCAGAAAAGAAGAAGAAACAAAGCCTAAAGTTCATAGAAGTAAGGAAATAATAAAGATCAGAGCACAAAGAAATGAAATAGATACTAATAGAAAAAATATCAACGATACTAAGCTAGTTCTTTGAAAATATATAATAGATAAAAGTTTATAAAAGTTTAGCCAGACTCATCAAGAAAAAAAAAAGGGTATTTGAGTAAATAAAATCTTAAACTAAAGAGAAAGTACAACCCATACCACAGAAATACAAAAAATCATTAGAGACTGCTGTGAACAGTTATGTTAGCAAATTGAGAAAACTAGAATAAATTCTTAGAAACATCCATTCTTCCAAGGTAAATCAGGAAAAAGCAGAAGATATGAATAGAATTATTCATAATTCAGTGAGTCAATAATCAAAAAACACTTGCAACAAGTTCAAGTCCAAATGGCTTCTCTTCACAGGTGATTTCTACCAAACTTTTAAAGAAGTATTAATATCTATTTTTCTCAAATTATTTTTTTTAATTGAAGAGGGACACTTCTGAAGTCATTTTCTGAGACCAACATTATCCTGACTGATACCAAAACCAGATAAAGATACAACCAAAAAAAAAAAAAAATCCAGGCCATTATCCCTAATGAACTTAAATGCAACTATTCTCAACACAATATTAGCAAAATAAATTCAGCAATTGAATAAGAGGATGTGTCTTCAGGTCAAGCAACATGTTACATCACATTAATAAAGCAAAGTATAATAATTATACAATCATCTTAATAGAAGCAGAAAAGTGTTTGTAAAAAAAAAAAAAATCCAGGCCATTATCCCTAATGAACTTAAATGCAACTATTCTCAACACAATATTAGCAAAATAAATTCAGCAATTGAATAAGAGGATGTGTCTTCAGGTCAAGCAACATGTTACATCACATTAATAAAGCAAAGTGTAATAATTATACAGTCATCTTAATAGAAGCAGAAAAGTGTTTGACAACATTCAGCCCCTGTTTATGATAAAAACTCTGAACACAGTAGGTATAGAGAGTAACATATGTCAACATAAAAAAGTCATACATAATAAACTCATAGATAACATCATTCTAAATGATGGAAAACAAAATTATCTCTCTGAGATCAGCAAGAAATCAAGGATGCCCATTCTTGCAAGGCATATTCAACATTATTGAAAATGCTGGCTGCAGCAATCAGATAAGAAAAAAATAAATAAAAGAAATCCAAATTGGAAAGGAAGAAGTAAACTGTTACTCTTTGCAAGTTACATGACAAGATATTTAGAAAATATTAAAGATGCTACCAAAAAGTATTAAACAAATGAATTCAATAATGTTGCAGCATACAAAGTAAATATATAGAAATCTGTTTTATTTCTGTAGCAAACTATCAGAAATCAAAATTAAGGCGATCCCACTAACAATTATACCAAAGAATAAAATACCTAGGAATAAATTTAATTAAGGAGATGAAAAATCTGTACTCTGAAAGCTATAAGACATCAATAAAGGAAACTGAAGATGAAGCAAATGAAAAGATAGACTGTTCATGGATTGGCAGAATTACTGTTGTTAAATTGTCATTGCTACACAAAGCAATCTATATATTCAATGTAATCCTGATCAAAATACCCATGGCAGTTTTTAGAGAACAAGAATAAACAATCCTAAACTTTGTAGAAACAACACACCCTAAAAAGTCAAAAGCAGCTTTTGAGAAGCTTTTTCTTCCTTCTTAGAAGGAAGAAAACTGTAGGTATCATGCCATAAACAGTATGATACTGGCACAAAAACAGACACATAGATCAATGGAACAGAACAGAGAAGCTGCAAATCTATGCTTATACAGTTAACTAATCATTTGGCAAAGGAGGCAAGAATAGAAATGGGGGTAAAGACAGTCTCTTTAATAAAATGATGTTCTGAAAACTGGACAACTGCACAAAAGAATGAAACTAGATCATTTTCCTACATCACACGCAAAAATAAATTCAAAATGAATTAAACCTTAAATATAAGACCTGAATCTATAAAACACCTAGAAGGAAACATACAGAATTTGCTGTTTGATATTGGTCTTTGCAGTATTTTCTGGATGTGTTTCTTCAAGCAAGGGCATCAAAAGGAAAACTAAGCAAATGGCAGTACATTAAACTAAAATGTTTTTGTGCACAGCAAAAGAAACCATATTGTCAACAAAAAGAAAAGGCAGCCTAATGCATGTGAGAAGGGATTTGCAAATGATGTATTTGATAAGGGGTTACTATCCAATATATATAAAGAACTCATAAAACTCAATAATCCTCCAAGTCTACTTAAAATATGGACAAAAGACCTGAATAGACATTTTTTCAAAGAAGACAGATGACCTGCAGACAGGTGAAATGATGCTCAGTATCATTCATCATCAGGGAACTATAAATCAAAACCACAGTGACATACAATCTCGCACCTATCAGATGACTATTATCAAAAAGATAAATAACAAGTGTTGGTGATGATGTGGAGAGAGGGGAACATTGGTGCACTGTTGGTGGGAATGTAAATTTGTACAGTAACTGTGGAAAACAGCTGGGAAATTCCTCAAAAAATTTAAAAAAAAAAAAAAAGAACTAACATGGATCCAACCATTCCACTTCTGGGTATTTATTCAAAGAAAATGAAAACCCTAATTTGAAAAGACATATGCATCCCAAAGTTCACTGCAGTGTTCATTGATAGTTGAAGTAATAAGGAATATGTGAGATACACATCTTGTAGTAGATGCCAACCATGGTCTTTTCCAACTTCTAGAATCAACCAAGACTCTATTCCAGATCTTGTATGGTGCCAAAATGATTGATCCAAAGCATAAGATAGCTCAATAAGATCCTTTCTTTTGGGAATTTGAAACCTCCCTGAATATCAGGAATGACATGATTGAAGCACTTCAGTAGCAAAACTCTGAATAGAAATTCCAATTTTCTATAGCTCAGTCCTGGGAAATTCTTAGTTTCTGCTTTTTCTCCAGCACTCCTTTTGGTTTTGGATTCTACTACTGGATCCTGCTTTTAGATTTTCTACAGGTTTCTTTTGTTTGAGGATTGATTGGGTCTTAAGGTATGTGTCCTATTTAGATCCACACAAAAGTAGACTGGGTAACAGGAAGCATCAGAGAAAAGAAAGAAAAGATGAATATTTTTATCATGACAGGCAGTTGAGGAGAAAGATTAAGTAGAAAACAGGGGTTAACAACATTATGAAGGAAGTATGAAAAGCTAGGGAAAGTGTGCGGATTTGGGCAATCAGTAGATCATTGTTGGGCTTTAAAAATGAAATTTCAAGGAACTAAAGCTATACTTCTCAATGGACACAAGTCTGAGTGAACTCTGGGAGTTGGTGATAGACAGGGAGGCCTGGCATGCTGCGATTCATGGGGTCACAAGGAGTCGGATACGGCTGAGCGACTGAACTGAACTGAACGCTATACTGTAATTTCTTTTCTCTATTTTTATTGGAATACAATTGATTTACAATGTTGTGTTAGTTTCTGTTGTACAACATTGTGAATCAGCCATGTGAATCAACATTTATCCCATCCCTTTTAAGCCTTCCTCCCACCCCTCCACATATCTAGGTCATCACAGAGTGTTGATCTGAGTTCCTTGTGTTATACAGCTGCTTCCCACTAGTTATCTGTTTTACTCATGGTAATGTATATATGTCAGTGTTACTCTCTCAATTCATCCCCCCTCTCCTTCCCCCAATTTGTCCACAAGTCCATTCTCTACATCTTAGCATAACTCCATTCCTGCCCTGCAAATAGGTTCAACAGTAACATTTTTCTATTAATAGATTCCATATATATATGTTAATAATTTATATAACATATATATATGTTAATAATAATTTGTCTTTCTTACTTCAGTCTGATAGGGTCAAAGTTCATCCATATCACTTAAAGTAACTCAATTTCATTCCTTTTTTATGGCCGAGTAATATTCCATCACACAGACACACACACAGACACACACACCCTGCATCTTCTTTATCCATTCATCTGTTGATGGACATCTTGGCTGTTTCCATGTCCTAACTACTGTAAATAGTGCTGCAGTGAACATTGGAGTCCATGTGTCTTTTTAAATTATGGTTTTCTCAGGGTATATGCCCAGTAGTGGGATTGCTGGGTCATATGGTAGTTCTCTATTTTTAGTGTGTTTTTTTAAGGAACTGCCATACTGTTTTCTGTATGGGCTGGATCAATTTACCTTCCCAACAGCAGAATAAAAGGGTTCCCTTTTCTCCAACCCTCTCCTGTATTGTTTGTAGATTTTTTGTTGTTGTTGATGGCCATTCTGGTCAGTGTGAGGTGATACCTCATTGTAGCTTTGATTTTCATTTCTCTAATAGTGATGTTGAGCATCTTCTCATGTGCCTCTTGGCCATCCGCATGTTTCCCTTGGAGAGATGTCTATTCAGGTCTTACACCCATTTTTTTGATTGGACTGTTTGTTTTTTGGTATTAAACTCCATAAGCTATTTGTATATTTTTGAGATTAACCATTTGTTTCTTCATTTGAAAATATTTTCTCCCATTTGAGGAATGTCTTTTCATCTTGTTTGTGGTTTCCTTTGCTGTGCAAAAGCTCTTAAGTTTAATTAGGTCCCAAATGTTTATTTTGTTTTTATTTTCATTATTTTAGGAGGTGGGTCAAAAAGATCTTGCTGTGATTTATGTCAAATAGTGCTTTTCCTATGTTTTCTCTAAGAGTCTTATATTGTCCAGTTTCCTATTTAGGTCTTTCATCAATTTCGAGTTTATTTTTGTGTATCATGTTAGGTAGTGTTCTAATTTCATTCTTTTATATGTAGCTGTCCAGTTTTCCCAGCAGCACTTGTTGAAGAAGCTGTCTTTGCTTCATTGTATATTCTTACCTCCTTTGTCATAGATTATATGACCATATGTGCATAGGTTTATTTCTGGGCTTTCTATCCTGTGCCATTCATCTATATTTCTTTTTCTGTTCCAGTACCATACTATTTTGATTACTGTGGCTTTGTAGTATAGTCTGAGGTCAGAGAGCCTGATTCCTCCATCTCTGTTTTTCTTTCTCAAGATTACTTTGGCTATTCAGTTTCTTTTGTATTTCCATACAAAATGGAAGTTTTTCTTGTTTCAATTCTGTGAAGAATGTCCTTATTAAATTGATAGGAATTGCATTGAATTTGTAGATTGCTTTGGTCAGTATACTCATTTTCATTATATTGATTCTTCCAATCCAAGAACATGGTATATTTTCCCACATGTTTGTGTCCACTTTGGTTCATTCTATCAGTGTTTTATAGTTTTCTGAGTATAGATATTTTACTTTCTTAGGGAGATTTATTCCTAAGTAAAATTTTAAGGAGTAGTGTGAGTAGAAAGAAAATAAAAGCATTCTTGAGGTATCTGATTTAAATAAACACAGTTTGAGCTTGGTGAGTTATCAAGTAGGGATAGTTTTTTAGCTCACTATGTTTCAGACATATGACTATGTTTGAAGAAGTTAAAGATGGAATAATTAATGAACTATACAAAAAATATTTCCTAAGAACTAGGAGGTAATGGAATTAATAACTCAACAGTAAACTTTCCTTGAAAAAGGAGAAGTGGATGGTAAGTAAGGGATGATGAAAGATATTTCAGTTATTTTGAGGTGTTGTAACAGGTAGACATGGAAACTATTAGTAAGAGTATATTGATACCTTCATTAGGACACAGGCCCCACCACATAATTTGGGTGCCCAATGCAAAAAAGGGGGCCTATGGTTCAAAGTTTAAAATTTCATCATGGCAACAACAGAACTCAAAGCCAAATATGAGTCTTTCTGAGTTAAAATACTCCAAATTATTTTAATTAATTAATTAAAGAAAATAGGATTTGGTGAAGGAACCTAAAATATAATACAAAGAGTATAAATTAACTTAATAGTGTTATAAATGAATAGCATAACTTTATTGAAGGGATGGAGGAAAAAAAGAATAACTATAAGGAACTTGCAGAACAGTGTTTTGATTAATCTAAAAACAGACAAACACAACTTTACATAACTAGCATTTCCACTAGGAAAATGGGTTGGTAACTGAGAAACTGTATTTTCAATTGAGCAAATAAGAAAATAGTGTCAGGTTTCTTATTGCGGAGAAAAGGAGTTAGAATTAAGGAAAGGAGACTAGAAGTTGTTGCAGTAGAATTAGAAATATCAGTATAAATTTGAGTTTAATATATTTAGATGAACAAATAAGATATATATACACATATGGAGATAAATATGTGTGTGTATATTATACATGTATTTTCTAGCTCTGTCTACTGAAAGGGTCTGGAAACAAAACCAAGTAGCAATTGGCATGCTTTTTGGTTTCTTAATGATACTTTACATCCAATGGAACCAGAGCTCTCAGGAAAAATGGCAGATTCCAGGAAATGGAAACTACATGATAGTATAGGAACATCTTATGGTGGTATAAAGTAAGGAAGTGCTCAAAAGATTATTGGAACATGCACCAATGGCCGAATATCTGGTACAATTAGAGCAGTACTAATGACAGTAGTAATGACAAATGACAAAAAATAAATGACAGTAGTAATGGATTATAAAACATAAAAGAAATATCCATGAGTTCATAATGAATGTACATATATAGGTGTATATACATATATCCATCTATATATATGAATAAATAAATGAGAGAGAAGTGACAATTCAAATTAATAATTGTAGAAGAAATTATAGAAAAAGAAAATTGAAAGTTGTTGAAGACTGTAGGTATAACTATTTGGGGCAAGAATTATCAATGGATGCTAAAGTTAGTGGGTGAAAGTATGATGGAAATGGGGTACTGACATAATCTCAAGTATGTTCCCATAAGATAATTATAAAAACAAATGGGGAAATGATTACTTTTTAATGGAAAGACCTAACAGATCTTACCTGAGTGAAAAGGTTAATTTGCCAGTAATGGACTATATCAATAACTTGAGCTTCCTGATAAGATACACCAAGGATAAAACATCACTTCTGTGATATACTTCCCCAAATACATAATCTGACCATCAGACAACCTTAAATCATGAGATTTCTGTGAGATAACTGACTAATACTGTTCAAAAGATTTAAGATCACAGCACCAAGGAATTGTCCCAGATAAAGTGGTCTAAAGAAACATGCATGACATCTAAATGCAATATGTGGTCCTGATTGGATTCTGGACAAGAAAAAGGATATTAGTGGGACGACTAAAGAAATTTCAATAACGTCTCTAGATTTTGACAAGTGTTGTCTCAAGGTTAATCTCCTGGTTTTGGTTATTTTATTGTGAAATGGTGTTAACATTTGGAGAATATTAATACAAATTTTTGTATTAATTTTAATTTTTTTTAATAAATCTGGACTTATTTTAAAATGAAAAGCCTAAACAGAGAAATAATTGATCAGTGGCATAGGATATGTTTTATTCATAATGCTTGATAACAGAAAAAGTAGACTATAAATGAATACATTCATCCCACTGTGTGACTGTTTTTAATGGGATTATATAATATACATTGGAAAGAACATACACAAAAATATTGAGAGAAATTACCTTGCCTAAACAGAGAAATAATTGATCAGTGGCATAGGATATGTTTTATTCATAATGCTTGATAACAGAAAAAGTAGACTATAAATGAATACATTCATCCCACTGTGTGACTGTTTTTAATGGGATTATATAATATACATTGGAAAGAACATACACAAAAATATTGAGAGAAATTACCTCTGGGAAGTTGAGGTTTTTGTTTTTTTTTCTTTCCCTTCTTTTATTTTTTTTTCTTTCTCTCCCTCTTTCCTTCATCTGTTCTTCCCATCCTCTCTCCTTCTCTCCATTTCCTCTTCCTTCCTTCATTTCTATTTCTTGCTTTTCTTTTTGCTTTTCTATGCTTTCCGAACTTTCCATAATTAGCATATATTGCTTTTGTAATCAAGAAAATATAGTAAAACACTTATAAAATACACAAATTAAAGCATGTTGCATAGTAAATACTAAAACCTTTTTGTTTTAGTATCTAAGGATAAGTATTTCAAAATAATTTCATTTATATGTGGTTATTGTTTTCTTTCCTATTTTCCTTTATCTTAATAAAGCCATAGGTAGCTGTAATGAATTCCTGGACTAACACCAGTTAAAGATGGCCCAGTGTTGAGACTTTCCTCTAATTTCTCTTCATAGACTATCTTAATGATCTCTGCCTCTCTTCTCATGGTATTTCTAAAATGATTACATTCAACTGAGACAGCACACACTCATAATTACAATATATTAAAGAATATTTTTCAGTTAAAAAAAAAATCCTGCAAGTATTATCTCTGTGTGTATAGGTATTTATAACATTAAAAATATTAATATATACTTAAATGAAAGATAGGTTTCAATTGATTTTGCTCATTCTAGAACTCATGGTTCTTATAGTGTGGTTGCTATACAATTCAAGTAAAATTCTTGAAAGTGTAATGTTTCCTCAAAGCCCAAAACAAAGACAGTTTATCTAATTTCAAATCCCAACTCCTAATCTCAATGTTTATGTGACCGTGAACAAGTTACTTAACATGTCTGTGCCTTAGTTTCTCACATGCAAAATGAAATAAAAAGATAACCTATTTTTAGGGTCATTTTAAAAGGAGATGAATGATTAAAAGAAGTCACTTAAAATAGTCCCTGGCATATGTTAAATACAAAGTAGTTGTGAGCTGTTGTTCTTTCTATTATACAAACTGAGATCCTGCTCAAAGGTGACCTCCAAATGATAGAGCAGTCTTATCTTCACCTTCAACTAAAATATCTTTGCTGTGATTTTTACCTATCATTCTACATTAACCAAATTTATAGAATATTTTCATTCTAAAACTATCTTGACATATTTAACAAATTTTACCTTTAAAAATGAAGTACTTGATATTAATTTAGAACTTATAGTTGAGAAAGAGTTTTCCATAAATTATCTGATTTCAGTTTAAGCTTCACACTTTGTTACACCCTAAATAATAGAGTCCCTAGCTTGTAGGTGTGCTAATTACCTGAAAGAGTTCTGTTCATTCAAACTCCAAGTTGCAGTTAATTAACTTAATTAATTTTTCATCATAATTTGATCCCTAAAGCCCCATTTTGGTTGTAATTTCTTGTAGTGTTCTGAGTGAACCAATGAAGCACACAAAAAATAGCATAATATTCCAGCTGTGACTTTTATCCTTATATAACAGGAGACAACCAAACAAAATTTATAGCTCAAAGATAAGAAGTTACATGAAAAGTGGAAAAAATGATGGAGAAATGGAGTTGGCTGATGTTGAACATAGGTAAAGAGGAAGGTGCATCCCAGGGAAAGGGGGAAGATAGAAGAAATCAATACATAAGGAAGAGGTAAGACAACAGAAAATATGTAGATAGGAATCTTAAAGAAAAATGTGAGAGTGGGAAGGAACAGTTCTCAGTCAAAAGAGCCAAAAAACAAGGGAAGAGCATGGGGTCCCAAGATTTAGTTCATGTGAAAAGAGAAGGAAAAGGCAATGTTCCTTTAAATATATGTGGAAATGCTAGATTAAAACAGCTAAATAGCTAAGCTAAAAAGAATTAAGTGAATCCATACCCACTTGAACTGTTATAAAACCAGTGCAAAAGTGATAGGTCAGGGTTGATAGCCAAGTAGTTGAGAGATTGGGGTTCTAGAAGGTCCTGTAAGGGCTGGAGAAGTGGACTCTGAATCTCATAAAGATTTACCAGGGTTTGCAGCATGGCCTCAAGGCTGTGCAAGGTAAGCACCTACAGAAAACTCAGCACTCCTCACCCCAACCCCTTTTCTTGAAAAAAAAGTACAGGGATTTTTGTATTTTGCTTTTAAGGGAAAATGTCACTTAAGGGGAATTTGGAATCCCAGGCATTCCTTACATGTAGGTATAGAGAGAAAATGCACATATTTTGCATGGTTGAGAACTTCATAGCAAAAATTCCAGGTAAAAGCTGGTCCAGGATCACTGAAGTCCTTGAAATTCCCTCAATTAAACAATCCAAAAATACCTCTGAAATAACATTTCTATGACAACTTCAGTGTCTTGTATTGAAAAAAATTAATAAATAAATAGAATTTCAACTAAACATAGCAAATAAAGTAATATGAGAATTGGAAGATAATATGAAGAGAAGAATGACCTAACTAGAAATATTGTAAGATTATTAAAAATTATTAAAGTGATAAAAAAGCAATAAAACCATAAGAAAACAACAGTAAGAGTGAAGTAACCTGAATTTAAAGCATCCAAATCCTGGGACTGATCAAGTTCACCAATAAGTAGTTGAAAATCTGGTATTGAATTTCTTTGAGCTTGAATTTTTTCATGGAACTACTGATAATATTTATCTCATGATGTTTGCATAAAGATTGTATGAGGAAATACATGTAAAGTCCCTAGAAAATTATAAGTAGTCGGTAAATATCAGTACTTATCTCCCATTTATGAGAGAAAAACTTAGATGTTGAAACTTGGTCCACTGTTTATTTGCAGTGAGTACCAAGATCTATTTAGTGTACATTAAATTTTGAAACATGATTTCCTACTTAGTAGCATTGTAAAAAATTAGTGTGGAATAAGGCATTTATCAAGATACACAGTAACATGCCAATTTTCCATCCATATATGTAATATCTTCCTCAGAGACATGTAAAATATAGTCCAAATAATTCTCTCAAGCATGACTTTCTCTAGGGGATAGAGCATGAGGATAGCACCAACTATTTTTTCAGATAAGGCTTAAAATCATTTTTGCCAAGTTCTTTTTTGAATATTGATTAGAATTTCATTATATTTACAGATAATTTTTAGAAATGGACATCTTTTCATCCAGAAATTTGGGGTGTTTCTTTTATTTGCTTTTAAAAATACTTTGTTCTTTTGCAAAATTTTGTGATACCTTTCATAAACATTTCTTAATAAATTAATTCCTATATATTTTAGACCTTGGTTGCTACAGTGACTCATATCTTACATACTATTAGGTATCCATGGAAACTTTTTATTTCTCTATGATGTCTAACATAAATACCATTTTTCAAGTATTTTTAATTTTTCCCTTTGCTTTCTTTAGGTAAATAGATAGTGACATATTCTAGATGCCGTCCTTTACAGATTGGTTCTACTATTATTTATCACAATGACAAGAAATTTCAAATAGTATGGCATGGTAAGTGAAAAGCATAGAACTCACTGTCCTGTACATATTGAATTCGGGTTTCTAAAGATGACAGTTTCTTTGGTATCTTGGTGTCATATATTAAAGAATTTTATTAATAAAATTTCTAACTGGAACCACCCTTTTACTATATATCAGTTCAGTTCATTCATTCAGTCGTGTCTGACTCTTTGTGACGTCATGAATTCCAGCACGCCAGGCCTCCCTGTCCATCACCAACTCCCGGAGTTCATTCAAACTCACGTCCATTAAGTCCATGATGCCATCTAGCCATCTCATCCTGTCATCCGCTTCTCCTCCTGCTCCCAATCGCTCCCAGCATCAGAGTCTTTTCCAATGAGTCAACTCTTTGCATGAGATGGCCAAAGTACTGGAGTTTCAGCTTCAACATTAGTCCTTCCAATGAACACCCAGGACTGATCTCCTTTAGGATGGACTGGTTGGATCTCCTTGCAGTCCAAGGGACTCTCAAGAGTCTTCTCCAACACCACAGTTCAAAAGCATCAACTCTTCGGCACTCAGCTTTCTTCATAGTCCAACTCTCACATCCATATATGACCACAGGAAAAACCATAGCCTTGACTAGATGGACCTTTGTTGGCAAAGTAATGTCTGCTTTTCAATATGCTATCTAGGTTGGTCATAACTTTCCTTCCAAGGAGTAAGCATCTCTTAATTTAATGCCTTCAGTCACCATCTGCAGTGATTTTGGAGCAAAAAAAAAAAAAAAAAAGTCTTGTCACTGTTTCCATTGTTTCCCCATCTATTTGCCATGAAGTGATGGGACTGGATGCCATGATCTCATTTTTTTAACGTTGAGTTTTCAGCCAGCTTTTTCACACTCTTCTTTCACTTTCATCAAAAGGCTCTTTAGTTCTTCTTCACTTTCTGCCATAGGGTGGTGTCATTTGCATATACTTATCTTATAACTGGAAGTTTGTACCCTTTGACCAACATTCCCCTACCCCTCAGCTCCTGGCAACTACCATTCCTCTCTCTTTCTATGAGTTTAGGTTTTTAGATTCCATATATAAATAAGAATAAACAGATTTGTCTTTGTATAATTTATTACACTTGGCTTATGCCCTGAAAGTCCAACTGTATTGTCACAAAACGTAGGATTTCCTTTTTTCTTGTAATTAATGATTATATTCAATTCTTTAAATCCATTTTCTGTTAATTTTTGTGACTGTTATAAAATGAGTTGAATTATATCCTTTTTCCTATGAATATGCAGTTTTAACACTATTTGTTGAAGAGACTATGCTTTTCCCATTGAGTATTCTTGTCTCTATCAAATATTCATTCACTGTACATGCTTGTATTTATTTCTGAGCTCTTGATTCTGATTTTTGGGTCTTTGCATCTATTTTTATGCAAGTTCCATACTATAATTACTTTTGGTGTCTGTCGAAAAAAATATTATACAGATTTTAGTATTATTTTCTCCTTCTGTAAAAAATGTCATTGGAATCTTGATAGGGATTGCACTGAATCTATGAATGGCTTTCTGTATGGACATTTTAACAATATTAAGTATTCCAATTCATAAAACAGGATATCTTTCTACTTACATGTGACTTCTTCCATTTCATTGATCCAAGTCTTTTAATTTTCTGCATACAGATTTTTCAGTTCAGTTCCGTTCAGT
>SJYT01058009.1:41734-65123 GCA_006410635.1 Cephalophus harveyi | reverse complement strand
CGTGCTGCGATTCATGGGGTCGCAAAGAGTCGGACACGACTGAGCGACTGAACTGAACTGAACTGAACTGATGAATTGCTTTGAGTTATCATATGCCAAAATAAAAATTGTTTATAAAATATTGATTTGGCCAAGAAACTCATTCAGGTTTTTCCGTAAGATGCTGTGGAAACTTCTTGGTCAATCCAATAGATTTGAGAAATTTTGCAAACTGTTAAATAGAGTCTCTTTAGTTATGCTAAATTCCTAAATGATCATGGAAGGACAGCTTGTAAATTAGTCAAATATTTCAACTTCCATAAAAATATTTCTAGTATGTAAGGTTCAAGGGTTTCCCTGGTAGCATAGAGGGTAAAGAATCTGCCTACACTGCATGAGACTCCAGTTCAATTCCTGGGTCAGGAAGATCCACTGGAGAAGAGATAAGCTACCCACTCCAGTATTCTTGGGCTTCCCTGGTGGCTCAGATGGTAAAGCATTCGCCTGCAGTGTGGGAGACCTAGGTTCAATCCNCTCCAGTTCAATTCCTGGGTCAGGAAGATCCACTGGAGAAGAGATAAGCTACCCACTCCAGTATTCTTGGGCTTCCCTGGTGGCTCAGATGGTAAAGCATTCGCCTGCAGTGTGGGAGACCTAGGTTCAATCCTGGGTTAAGAAGATCACCTGGAGAAGGGAACAGCTACCCGCTTAAGTATTCTGGCCTGGAGAATTCCATGGACAGAGGGGCCTGGAGGGCTTCTACTTACATTTTTATATCTTCTCACTTGTGTGTCCCATCCATACAAGTTTGGAGTATCCTTACTATAAAAGGCATAAACTGAAATGATAGAAATTTTTAAGTAAAAGGAGAATCCAATATCATGTAGAACAACCTTCCTTCAGACATCCCTTGAATTGGTTTATCATGTCTATTTCTCTTATACAGTGGAAGCTATATTTCTTTTATATTCCTTAAAAGAAATGAAACATTTTACATTTAAGGTATTAGTATCCCCTGAAATTGGAGAAAGAAATGGCAACCCACTCCAGTACCTTCGCCCAGAAAATCCCATGGACAGAGGAGCCCTGTAGGCTACAGTTTATGGGGTCACAAAGAGTCAGACACTACTGAACGATTTTACTTTCACTTTAGCCCCTGAAAGGGAAGATTGCTAATTTTATAAACATAGTTTACGGTATTATCTTTAACTGTAAAAATATCTTCCCAGTCCAATGGTTAAGACTCCAAATTCCCAATACAGGGGATCTGGGTTTGATCCCTGGTCAGGGAACTAAGATCCCACATGTCTCATGACATGGCCAAAACTATAAATAGAAATGTCTTCAACAGCCCTCAGTTTTGGATGTGTGAAGGTCTAGGACAATAGAGTTCTGAGCAATAATAATACATATGATGGGAAAGGACTTGAGAGGAAAAAGCCAAGTTCTGCTCTTAAATTAGAAAGCACGTTTTTTAAAGAGTTAAAGACATGATCAGAAAATCCCTTTGTTAGCCTCCTGTACTCTGTCATAAGTTGGTTAGGCCAGCTAGATTATCCCCTGGGTGGGAGGGAAGGTGATGGATGGTCTGATGAGGTTTTGCAAGGGCAACTTCAATCTTTCTTGATCTCAGCAGTGAATACTGACCAAGTGCTTGTTGTATGGTGATAGCTGTGTCCAGAGCAAGCCCCTGACTGTCAGACAGGAGGTGTGCTGAAAACTAGCACTACCAGGGCTTCCCGCACCACCTTCTGTGACACTCAGGTCACTTCCTCCCTCCTGTGACCACAGGGAATGACATGTGCTCCCTGAAGTCTTAGCTTTGCCAGTTGATACCTGGCATTTTCAAGGAAAAGCCAGAGGTGCACCATGAGAAACTGTTAATTCTCTTTCTTCTCTAAGAAGAGAATCCTCAGGTTCTAGGATGGTAATGGAGACAACTCATCACCAGGAGGTGAACCACAGATGGTGAAAAGTTTGTTTGATACCTGGCATTTTCAAGGAAAAGCCAGAGGTGCACCATGAGAAACTGTTAATTCTCTTTCTTCTCTAAGAAGAGAATCCTCAGGTTCTAGGATGGTAATGGAGACAACTCATCACCAGGAGGTGAACCACAGATGGTGAAAAGTTTGCCCTGGACCATCCTCTCCCACTGATACAGCTCCTCTGATGATGAATAACCCCAAGCTGAGATAGCTGGTGACGATGAGATTTCTCCGTCGGTACTACTGGAACTGTTGTTCTGATCTTCAGGGGATCATGCCCGCATTAGCACCACATTCTTACCAAAGAGCTAGCACTCTTACACCCCATCATCAAATCTCTATGAATTTTATCTGTTTCACAAGGAAAGATGCAGAAACTGCTTGAAAAGATTGCTATAAATAGCCTAGTCACTGTATCAACAAACATGCTGGAAAAAAACTCTCAAAAAATAATTGTCCATTTGCCTAGTAATTAGTTACACCCTAGCATTCCTTCAAAAGAAAGCATGCCACATGCACAGTGATTTGTATCTCTGTGAGCCACATAAGCTCTGGAACAACAGGAAATGCAGAGGTAAAGGAACAGAACTCCACTAGAACTACTGCTTTGAAGACAGGGATATTTAGGCCAAGCTTTGTTGTTCTGAGGTTACTGAGTGACTCCTCTTTCGTCACCACTCAGGCTCTCAAGAGCTCTGAGCAGAAACTTCCAACCTACCTGGATATATTGGATTCCCTGGTCTACAGAATATATAATTCTAACATCCATGTTCACTGTGTACACACACACGCAGACATTGTTTACTTGTTGATAATCACCACAATCAAAACTGTGAAAAAAACTCTCACTGTCTTCGGCCAACACAATTTTGAAACTTAGTACTTGAGACACAGATGGAAGAGCCAAAAATACTCATTATACTCGTGCAGTAATGTCCTACCTCATTAAAAATAAAAATAACTGGTTTCCAGAAAACTTGTCAGCCTATTGTCACTGCAGTTGTTCAGCTTCCTTCAGGTGCAAAAAGGTTTTCAAAAGTCAAACGCTTCTCTTCCAAAGATGTTTACCTAGTGGCCCAAATCTGCCAGGATGCACAGCTGTGAATGGCATGTGAAGTTCAAAGGCTTGAAATCCTGTTTCCATTCTCGACACACTAGATTTTCTAGGTCTTTTGACACTGCTTCCTTTCAACTCTTTTAATCATGCCCTAAATTCTTCAGGCACCTTGGGGCCCAGCTGAAATACAGGTATCTATTCAAACATTGTTACTTTTACTGATGCAAAGGAATACCCTGGGAATTTAAACTAACCCACTTCCTTCACTTTTCTTGCCAACTGAAGGTTCAGGAAACCAGACCTGAATACTATCACTTCTCCCTAGAATAATAAGGAAGTAAATGTGAAGGAGACAGGATAATACTGGCTGGGTTATCCATGCATTTTTGAGATCATTTCTTATGCAGGGTCACCTTAGTGTGAGGCCTTCTGGTATCTATATAATATATCTCTGGGAAGGGATCTCACATGGGCTGAATCATATCAGTTTGGGTTTAGAATAAAGTAAAATGCCATAGTGGCTCTGTAATAAAGGAATAGCTAGGGGAATGCAGATTTTGATTTGTGTCTTTGTTTTCTTTTTTCCTTTGGAAAACAATTGGGCCAAATATTATCAAGAACTTTAAAAACGTTCTCAATAATCCTCTTTCTAAAAAGTTATTCTAAGCCAATATTAGAAATTTTGACAAATATTTGTGGACAGAGATATTCATCCCATTGTAAATCTGTGAAAGGGGAAAAACACAACGTAAATTTCCAATTGGATAATAATAAACTGAAGTGCACCTCACTCTGTAAACTATGGCATTATCAGTTGAAAAGCTTTTTTCAAAAAGTATCTACTGATGTAAAACTGCTTACGTTAATGTTAAAATTTTAAAGCCAAGGTATGATATTTCATACATAGTTTGTTTCTAATTTGGGTAGAGAAATATTCATAGAGCAGTAAGAAAATATAAGTGTGAACAGTGATGCTCTCTGGAGAATAGGATAACTGACATTTCTTTTTATTTTTATCTTTCTGTATTTTCTAAATTATCTGAAATGTGCATATTGAACTTCAATAAGGAGAAACATATATTTAAATAAAGTAACTTATATGCATCATCTCCCTTCTTTTACCCACACAAAAATATCAGAAAAAAATGAGTTTCAATAAATTCAGATGTTATAGGGGGAGACTTAAAATATTAGACATTGCAGTAGTTCCTGCAATTGGTTTTAAAATAGATTGCAAATGTTCAAAACGGATAAAACATAAAATGGAATTGTACTTATCCATTTATATTTTGAAGATAGAATTTTTAAATTTTAATTTATGTTATTGAAGAATAGTTGATTTATAATGTTGTATTAGTTTCTGGTGTACAGTTATCAGTTATATGTGTGTGTGTGTGTGTGTGTGTGTATCCATATATAATATAACAGTTTGCATTTGTTAATCCCAAGCTCCCAATTCATCCCTCCCCTACTCTCTCCCCCTTGGCAACCACAAGTGTGGTCTCTATGTCTGTGTGTTTGTTTCTGTTTTGCAGATAAGTTCATGTGTGTCATATTTTAGATTTCACATATAAGTGATATCATATGATATTTGTCTCTTTCTGACTTACTTCACTTAGTATGATAATTTATAGGTAGATCCATGTTGTTGTCAATGACATTGTTTCATTCTTTATGGTTGTTTCATTCTTCATGCTGAGTAGTAGTCAATGAAATACAACATTTACACCAGATACTCATTATTAATTCAAATTTTAGCAAGCTCTATTGTCAGGAAGCATTTAACAGGAGGCTTCCTGTGTGCTGTTTTGGATCTGTCAGGAATTCTCTGTTTCTTATTAATTCCTGAATATTCAGGAATTAAGAGGAGAGGCAAGCCTTTCCCGGTGCTGAGGAATCCAGGCATTTCCTTCGTTAGTTTTCTATACAGTGATAAGTACCCTCTTCCTTTTTATGAACCACATGGTAAAAGTGATTATTTACAACTCTCTCTCTCTTTAATATGGATCACCTATGTTTTGTAAGTCTGGAATTTTAATCTTTATCTTTCCTGAGAATAACTACAGTATATATGCCCACACCATGTTGATTAAAACACCTTTGCTCCATCAGAGCTTTGGTCCCTGTGTCTTGCTTTCTCTCTCTCTCCTTCTCTCTCTTTTTCAGGCTGATCCCCTGGAGTGCAGAGGCTCTCTGAGTTCACTTTCCTGCCCGGGCTTCTAAGACCCTCTGGAGGAGGTGCTCTGCACCTTCACCCCATCAAGAGGGCGCCTGAGGCCTTCATGAACAGAGCAAGCCCCATGCAGGGGCTTTATTGGCTTTCTGTGTAAACCAAGGAATGTCAGCCTCTTTCTCTCTCCTTTACTTTCTTATCAGTTGACTCTGGACCACCAGGTTCCGATCCATTAAAGGACCTCAATAGTCTATAAAATGTTTTCCTCAAGCTCCTTTCTACACTGACATCTTCATTTTCTGGGACCCTAAACTTGTTTGTTTGCTCTTTTTATCAGTCAATATGTATTGAATACAGAATTGATGCTTTTGAACTGTAGTGTTAGAGAAGACTCTTGAGAGTCCCTTGGACTGCAAGGAGATCCAACCAGCCCATCCTAAAGGAAATCAGTCCTGAATGTTCATTGGAAGGACTGATGTTGAAGCTGAAACTCCAATAGTCTGGCCACCTGATGTGAAGAACTGACTCATTGGAAAAGACCCTGATGCTGGGAAAGATTGAAGGCAGGAGAAGGGGACAACAGAGGATGAGATGGTTGGTTGGCATCACCGAATCAACAGACATGAGTTTGAGTCAACTCTGGGAGTTGGTGATGGACAGGGAGGCCTGGCGTGCTGCAGTCCATGGGGTTGCAAAGAGTCAAACACACCTGAGTGACTGAACTGAACTGATTGGCCTCACACCATGCTGGGGACCAAGGATACACTAGTAAGTAAAACAAACGTGATCACTGATGTTTTCTCACTAGGCTATATGTTCCAATGAATACTAGGCAAGCTCTCCTTACAGAACACTAAGAGTTCTATTAAGGAAAGGATCCAAGTGGAGTCCAATATAAGTGTCAGGTGCCAGTAAAGACATTTCCAAGGGATGAAGAAGAACCGGCCATGGGAATACCATTTGTAGGCACATGAAACAGCATATGCAAATGTCCTGCAGCAGAAAGGTGTTCACGATGTCTTTGGAACTTCCAGGAATCCCTTGTACCTGAGAAAGTGTAACTGATGGAACAATGATATTGGGAGGAGTTGGAAAAGGGTTGGCAGGAACCATAGCAGTCAGTGATTTCCACAGGCCATGGTAAGGAGTTGGATTTGCTGAAGGACAAAGCCAATGGTTTTCTTCAAAATTGAGCAAATTTTTTAAATCTGATTTTTTAACAAATTATAAACTCATAAGAAGTTGTGTAGATTCCTATGTACCCTTCACCCAGCTTCCCCAAGAGTAGGATCTTACAAGAGACTAATATCAAAACCAGGAGATTGACATCAATACAACATCACTAACTAGACTACAGATCCTATTCAGCTTTACAGATTTTTTATATGGGTTTATTCATTTATACACATGCATGGTTCTATCCAATTTTAACCCACGTATAGACTCTAGTGAAGAATTTCAAATAAGTGACAGACTCTTGATTTATGTTTTTGGCAGTAACCACAGAGGAGAACAGGTTGGGTCAGGAGACCAATTAGGAGGCTCCTACTACAATGCAGTGAAGGAAGCAGCAGAGATGTGAAAAACCCATGGAATTATTTGGGAGGTAGAGGAGGTGGGGCCAGCCATGCTTGGGGGAAACTGGATAAGGAGGATGAGAGAAGGAGAGAAATTAGACACTCCAGGTTTCTGGCTTGAACAGCCGGGTGGACAGTGATGTCGTTTCCCAGAAGGACGGTGCCTGCTCATGGAGTAAGTTGGGTCTGGGCTATGAGTTTGAGGTGCAAGTGGGACAACTTGGAGTGGAAGACACACATTCAAGAGTCAGAAGCATATCAACGGTATTTAAAGCCATTAAAAGCCATAAGTGAAATTTGACTGTTTTTTTAAATCACAACACTGTACAATATAATCTTCCTTATATAATAAGATAATTTTACTTAAAATAAGAAGCCTTGACTAAGATCTCCAAGGAAGTGAGTATAGAGAGACAGACCAGAGCAGAGTGCTAAGCAGCTCAGTACCATAAGTAGTCGGCACGTGTTCATTCTACTTAACCATTTCCTGATCACTTCACTGATAGTGATATCTCCTTCAAGAGACTCTAAATATGGGGTGGAGATGCTGCCTTACCAGCCTATTCTGCTCTGCACAATGCCTGGCATGGTTGCATGCACCTAGGAATGCTCAATAAATTTGGTTCTGTTCAGTAAACATTTGCTAGCCATGATGGATTTGCCTGGTATTAAGATAAAGCACTGGAAGACCAAGAACACAGCTTAACTGGCTCAACAGAATCAAAGCTCCACCAGATTTAAAATGATGAAATCAATGGAGTCAGAAGAGACATTTTCCTCTTGAGTAGTAAATCCCACAAGCTTTGATGCTGATTTGATTGAGCAAAAGAAGATGCCAATTTAGAACAAGGGTTTCCTGTTTTTCTTCTCAACATTTGGCACTAGCCACCTCTAATAATTTTTTGTAGTGTAGTGCTCAATCATTCAGTCATGTCCGATCCCTTGCAGCCCCATGGACTGTAGCCCACCAGGCTGCTTTGTCCATGGGGTTCTCCTGGCAAGAATATTGGAGTGGGTTGCCATTTCCTTCTCCAAGGGATCTTCTCGGACCAGGGATTGAACCTGCATTTCTTGTGTCTCCTGCATTGGCAGGCAGATTCTTTACCATTAGTCCACCAGGGAATTTTTTAAAGGCTATTTACTTTACCATATGCCCTCTCCGCCGCGAGAGCCGGACCGGTGCACTACGCGCGGCCAGGAGGAGCTGCCCACGTCCGAGGTCGGGGACAGCAGCCTAGAGTGCCAGGCTGCGACGGCGCAGGAACGGCCGAGAGGAGCTACCCTGTGCTGAGGTCAGTGGCGGCCCGGGAGGAGACACCGGGCATCCGAGGTCAGGGCGACAGCTGGGTGGAGCTACCCCGCATCCGAGGTCAGTGGCGGCCGGGAGGAGACACCCCGTATCCGAGGTCAGGGGCGGCTGGGAGGCGACACCCCGCGTCTGAGGTCAGGGCGGCCCCGGGAAGAGCTGCCCCACGTCCGAGGCCAGTGACGGCTGCGAGAAGACACCCGGCGTCTGAGGTCAGGGCGGCAGCTGCGTGGAGCCACCCCGCATCCGAGGCCAGTGGCGGCTGGGGGCAGACACCCCGTGTGGTCCGAGGTTGTCAGGAAGCATTTAACAGGAGGCTTCCTGTGTGCTGTTTTGGATCTGTCAGGAATTCTCTGTTTCTTATTAATTCCTGAATATTCAGGAATTAAGAGGAGAGGCAAGCCTTTCCCGGGGCTGAGGAATCCAGGCATTTCCTTCGTTAGTTTTCTATAGAGTGATAAGTACCCTCTTCCTTTTTATGAACCATATGGTAAAAGTGATTATTTACAACTCTCTCTCTCTTTAATATGGATCACCTATGTTTTGTAAGTCTGGAGTTTTAATCTTTATCTTTGCTGAGAATAACTACAGTATATATGTCCACACCATGTTGATTAAAATACTTTTGCTCCATCAGAGCTTTGGTCCCCATGTCTTGCTTTCTCTCTCTTTCTCTCTCTCTCTCTCTCCCTCTCTCTCTTTTTCAGGCTGATCCCCTGGAGCGCAGAGGCTCTCTGAGTTCACTTTCCTGCCCAGGCTTCTAAGACTCTCTTGAGGAGGCGCTCTGCACTTTCACCCCATCAAGAGGGCCCCTGAGGCCTCCATGAACAGAGCAAGCCCCATGCAGGGGCTTTATTGGCTTTCTGTGTAAACCAAGGAATATCAGCCACTTTCTCGCTCCTTTACTTTCTTATCAGTTGACTCTGGACCACAAGGTTCCAATCCATTAAAGGACCTCAACACGCTATAAAATGTTTTCCTCAAGCTCCTTTCAACACTGACATCTTCATTTTCTGGGACCCTAAACATGTTTGTTTGCTCTTTTTATCAGTCAATATCTATTGAATACAGAATTGATGCTTTTGAACTGTAGTGTTAGAGAAGACTCTTGAGAGTCCCTTGGACTGCAAGGAGATCCAACCAGCCCATCCTAAAGGAAATCAGTCCTGAACGTTCATTGGAAGGAATGATGTTGAAGCTGAAACTCCAATAGTTTGGCCACCTGATGTGAAGAACTGACTCATTGGGAAAGACCCTGATGCTGAGAAAGATTGAAGGCAGGAGAAGGGGACAACAGGAGATGAGATGGTTGGTTGGCACCACCGAATCAACAGACATGAGTTTGAGTCAACTCCGGGAGTTGGTGATGGACAGGGAGGCCTGGCGTGCTGCAGTCCATGGGGTTGCAAAGAGTCAAACACATCTGAGTGACTAAACTGAACTGACTGGCCACACACCATGCTGGGGACCAAGGATACAGTAGTATGTAAAACAAACATGATCATTGATGTTTTCTCACTAGGCTATATGTTCCAATGAATACTAGGCAAGCTCTCCTTACAGAACACAAAGAGTTCTATTAAGGAAAAGAGCCAAGTGGAGTCCAATATGGGTGTCAGGTGCCAGGAAAGACATTTCCAAGGGATGAAGAAGAACCAGCCATGGGAATACCATTTGTAGGCACATGAAACAGCATATGCAAATGTCCTGCAGCAGAAAGGTGTTCACTATGTCTTAGGAAACTGCCAGGAATCCCTTGTACCTGAGAAAGTGTAACTGATGGAACAATGACATTGGGAGGAGTTGGAAAAGGGTTGGCAGGAACCATAGCAGTCAGTGATTTCCACAGGCCATGGTAAGGAGCTGGATTTGCTGAAGTACAAAGCCAATGGTTTTCTTTACTATTGAGCAAATTTTTTAAATCTGATTTTTTTAACTAATTATAAACTCATAAGAAGTTGTGTAGATTCCTATGTACCCTTCACCCAGCTTCCCCCAAGAGTAGGCTCTTACAAGAGACTAATATCAAAACCAGGAGACTGACATCAATACAACATCGCTAACTAGATTACAGATCCTATTCAGCTTTACAGATTTTTTATATGGGTTTATTCATTTGTACACATGCATGGTTCTATCCAATTTTAACCCACGTATAGACTCTAGTGAAGGATTTCAAATAAATGAGAGACTCTGATTTATGTTTTTGGCAGTAACCACAGAGGAGAACGGGTTGGGTCAGGAGACCAGTTAGGAGGCTCCTACTACAATGCAGTGAAGGAAGTAGCAGAGATGTGAAAAATCCATGGAATTATTTGGGAGGTAGAGAAGGTGGGGCCAGCCAGGCTTGGAGGAAACTGGATAAGGAGGGTGAGGGAAGGAGAGAAATTAGACACTCCAGGTTTCTGGCTTGAACAGCCGGGTGGACAATGATGTCATTTCCCAGGAGGACGGTGCCTGCTCATGGAGTAAGTTGGGTCTGGGCTATGAGTTTGAGATGCAAGTGGGACAACTTGGAGTGGAAGACACACATTCAAGAGTCAGAAGCATATCAATGGTATTTAAAGCCATTAAAAGCCATAAGTGAAATTTGACTGTTTTTTTAAATCACAACACTATACAATATAATCTTCCTTATATAATAAGATAATTTTACTTAAAATAAGAAGCCTTGACTAAGATCACCAGGGAAGTGAGTATATAGAGACAGTCCAGAGCAGAGCTCTAAGCAACTCAACACCATAACTAGTCGGCACGTGTTCTTTCTACTTAACCATTTCCCGGTCATTTCACTGATAGTGATATCTCCTTCAGAGACTCTAAACCAGCATGCAGTGGAGATGCTGCCTTACCAGCCTATTCTGCTCTGCACAATGCCTGGCATGGTTGCATGCATCTAGGAATGCTCAATAAATTTGGTTCTGTTCAGTAAACATTTGCTAGCCATGATGGATTTGCCTGGTATTAAGATAAAGCCTGGAAGACCAAGAACACAGCTTAACTGGCTCAACAGAATCAAAGCTCCACCAGATTTTAAATGATGAAATCAATGGAGTCAGAAGAGACATTTTCCTCTTGAGTAGTAAATCCCACAAGCTTTGATGCTGATTTGACTGAACAAAAGAAGATGCCAATTTAGAACAAGGGTTTCCTGTTTTTCTTCTCAATATTTGGCATTAGCCACCTCTGATAATTTTTTGTAGTGTAGTGCTCAATCATTCAGTCATGTCTGACTCCTTGCAGCCCCATGGACTGTAGCCCACCAGGCTGCTTTGTCCATGGGGTTCTCCTGGCAAGAATATTGGAGTGGATTGCCATTTCCTTCTCCAAGGGATCTTCTCGGACCAGGGATTGAACCTGCATTTCTTGTGTCTCCTGCATTGGCAGGCAGATTGTTTACCATTAGCCCACCAGGGAATTTTTTAAAGGCTATGAATTGCTTTGAATTATCATATGCCAAAATAAAAATTGTTTATGAAATATTGATTTGGCTAAGAAACTCATTCAGGTTTTTCCATAAGATGCTGTGTAAACTTCTTGGTCAATCCAATAGATTTGAGAAATTTTGCAAACTGTTAAATACAGTCTCTTTAGTTATGCTAAATTCCTAAATGATCATGGAAGGACAGCTTGTAAGTTAGTCAAATATTTCAACTTCCATAAAAATATTTCTAGTATGTAAGGTTCAAGGGCTTCCCTGGTAGCTTAGAGGGTAAAGAATCTGTCTGCACTGCATGAGACTCCAGTTCAATTCCTGGGTCAGGAAGATCAACTGGAGAAGAGATAAGCTACCCACTCCAGTATTCTTGGGCTTCCCTGGTGGCTCAGATGGTAAAGCATTCGCCTGCAGTGTGGGAGACCTAGGTTCAATCCGGGGTTAAGAAGATCCCTTGGAGAAGGGAACAGCTACCCGCTTCAGTATTCTGGCCTAGAGAATTCCATGGACAGAGGGGCCTGGAGGGCTTCTACTTACATTTTTATATCTTCTCACTTTTGTGTCCCATCCATACGAGTTTGGAGTATCCTTACTATAAAAGGCATAAACTGAAATGATAGAAATTTTTAAGTAAAAGGAGAATCCAATATCATGAAAAGGAAAAGACATATTCCAGGTGGAAGAACTAACATAAGAATTGTTGTTAAGCAAAACCCAGGGGAACTGGAAACTCAGCTTACCAGTCTAGAACCCAATGGGGGGCACAGGCGTCCCTGGTAATCTGTGCAGGTTGGCAGGGACATGGCTGATGGTCAGCCAATAGAAACTGTTCACCACAGTTTCACCCCCCTCAAAAAATGTCTGCAATGATCATTTCCCACTTTCGTCTAATTTAGCTTCCTGCTCATTGCAAGATATGAATAAATACTCCTGTTGTGTTAATTTTCACAAATGAATGAATGGAATTCAGAGCTACCCAAATCAGAATTTGACAATTCTAGGTATGGGTCCTGGTGCTCCAGGGCAGTAGGAAGCATGCATAATAAAACTGCGCAGAGGACACCCAAAAAAGCCTCTAACCCCAGCTCTGACATCGGTTTTATCCTATGGGATCCAGCCCATTCATTCATTCATTCTCTCTCTTTCTTTCACTCACTGACTCACACACACTGACACAGACACAGACACACACACACACATACACACATGCATCTCTCTTCTCTGAAGGATGAAGACGGGAGCCTTTCTAAATGGTCTCCAGGTCCTAACCCAGCATCTCTTTGTCCACATGGACTTGACCGCTGGGAATAGCTGGAGGAATCTGACAGTTTTTCTTTAACAGGCGTCAGGAAGTCCCAGGGTAGAGCCTGAGGTCCTGGGAACCGGGAGCCCATCGCCCTGCCAAGTGTAGGGTTTGTTTCACTGCCGACCCTCTGAATCCTAGAATTGAGAAGAGATGCCCGAGGGGGTTGTGGCCCAAAAGGGACCACAAAGATGCCCTGGGCCAGATTTCCTGGGTTGGCCCAGCACCACAGGTTCCAGTCGTCTGCCCTGAGGATAGCGTCAGGCTTGTTGGACCACGAACTCTACCTGGCTTTGCTGCTCAGCTTTTGTCGGTCCAGCTCCCTTGGCCTGACTGTGCTGGAAGCTTTCACTCTCCCCCTGCTCCATCCTCCACCCTTCTCCACCCTGCTCTGTGTCCTGAGACTGACCTCCTGCCCTTAGCGTCTGGTTGTTTGGGCAGTGATGGGATCTGAGAGCTGCCTGGCGGTGAGGGCAGGATATCATTCCTCTGGCTCCCTCCCTGCAGGGTCATCTCAGGGTCATCTTCAGGCCACCCACCTCTGAAGGTCACAGCTCCTATCCACGGCCCTTTCCAAGATTGCCCGCTGTCCTCTCCCCTCCTGGCACCCCAACTCCTTGCCTGGAGGTCTTGCGCTGCTCCTGGTGGCTTCCCTAAACCTTCCTATTTAGTTTCTTTATTACTAATACAGTGTCTTGAAAGTGTTAGTTATTCAGTCATGTCCGACTCTCTGCAACCTCATGACCTGTAGCCCATCAGGCTCCTCTGCCCATGGGATTCTCCAGGCAAGAATACTGGAGTAGGTAGCCATACCCTTCTCCAGTGGATCTTCCTGATCCAGGGAAGGAACCCGGGTCTTCTGCACTGCAGGCAGATTCTTTACCATCTGAGCCACCAGGGAAGCCCCACTGTTTTAGACTCACTCCCAAATTACCCAGTTTGAAGGTCCCATCTGTTTCCTGATGAAACCTAACCTATATGCTCATAATAACGACTGCAACCCCAGGAGGCAGGCACTCATCACAGAATCATCAGTCTTCACTGCCATTCACTACTGTGTGATGTGAGGCAAGTAATGTCATCTCTTTAAGATGCTTCACAACTGGGGAGGTGCAGATGACAATATTACCCACTTTCGAGGTTGCCGTGAGGATTAATACATCCATCTGAGAGGCTTAGCGGGACGAGGCCCACGGTAAATGCTCAATTAACAGCAGCTATTTTTAGAAGCAGCTGCTTTTCAACCCAGATCTGGCTCGCATTCCCATAGTCCATGCTATTCACAGCGTCCATCTGACACTGACCTTGCCACAGTGCTCCTCTGCCTTGGAACACTTTCCTCTGCAAATTCCTCAAAACTGATTTTCATCCCCAACCCACCCTTTAGGGGTGGCTCTTTCTTCCTGTCCCCAGGAACCACTGCCCCCTTGGATGTGCTGGGCTCCTAACAGATAGTCCAAACACAAGTAGGACAACTTCAGGCTCACTAAAATATTGTCATCACTCCAGGGGGAAAGGTCCAGAGTCCTCCAGACCCAGATTTCCAGGGAATCCTGCCCAGGTCTTTGTCTTTCCTCTCTATCTCTTCTGAACACGTGACCTGTGTCAGAAAAGGTATATATAAATGGATATATAAATGGCATATATGTTACCATGTATGGCTTCTCCTGCCCCCTATGCCACTGTGAGTTCTAAATCCAAATCCCTAGGCCTGATCCACATGAGCAAGCATTCCCACCTCGCCCCCACTTTGTATCTGGTGAATTCCTGCTCTTTCTTAGGAATACAGCATAAGAACTTCTTCCTCTAAGAAGCCCTCCCTGACTTCCCTAAAGCTCCCCACATTCATACTGATGTGATAATACTTGCCCTATTGCTAACTATCCTTCAGTGTCTATCTCCAGAGGGGAAGGACTACAGCTGTATTCATCCTTAGATCTCCAATGCCCAACAGATACCAGGTTTTTCAAAGCTTGGTGAATAAATAAATAAATGAATAGACAGATAAAGGAACTTATAAAGGCCAAACACAGAGGAAGCAACAAAGACAGCTGGTGGAATGATTTTGATGTAACATCCAAAATATATATGCAAACATATTTTTTTAACTATAGAAAGAGCTCTAACTTTTACAAGTGCAGAATATCTCTGCTTATCACACTTCCTGATTTTACATGTAAGTTGGAAAATGCACATGGAATTTTTAGTCTATAAACCATACTTGATTGGATAAATAATGACACTGTATCAGAAGGGTTTTCTTTTTTAAATACTAATCAAATAAGTTTTCTTCAAAGTTTAACTTTGTCCAATCAAATACAAATATCACCTAGTCCTGGAACTGCTTTTACAGTTATAAGTGCAAATCTTATCTTTCAGAGGGCATTCAGACTCTGACAGGGAAATGTGTGAAAGATAAAAAGTTTAACAGAAATGGAAGTTCCAGGAAGAATGTGTCTGGACAGGTATGCCTATGCATTATAATAATAGTCCAGTAAAAGTTCATATCCCCTATTGTTCAGGACTTCCTTTCAGGAAGAAGTGGGGTTCCGTGTTATTGCATACCAACCTCATACTAATTACTGATTTCCTCTTGAAGAGTCAGATGAAACAAGAATAAAATTCTCCATGATTCAATGGCAAAATAATTTCCCTTCATTTTTGTTGAAAGTATTTGTTTCTGTTGGTAGTAAAATCTCCAAGTAGGCAGTATTCTTTGAAAAGAGGGGCTGCATTTAATTTTATCCAGAAGAGGAAAGTTACACTAAAACTCAGACTCTGTCAGCAAGTCACCTTCTGAGAACTCCATATTTAGCTCGTGTGCTTGGTCATGTTACAGCCCCCTCCGAAGAAAGTGTTCATAAACTTGACACTGAGTACAGAAATGTTCATTCGGGAGCCAAAATTCAGATGTGTTTCATATACTATAATTGCAAAGGCAGTCAATTAAATTAATACATTCTCTAATATTTTCCAGTGGGCTTCCCCAGTGGCTCAGCAGTAAGGAATCCATCTGCCAATGCAGGAGATGCGCTGGATCAACCCCTGGATTGGGAAGATCTCCTAGAGAAGGAAATGGCAATGTACCCCAGTATTCTTGCCTGGGAAATCCCATGGACAGAGGAGCCTGGTGGGCTAGAGTCCATGGGGTCACAGAATTGGACACAACTGAACAACAAAATCTATTTTCCAACAGGAGGTGAAATGATGAAAGCTCAGTATTGAGTTAACCAGAAAAAGACAGGGTCCCAGGAGCCCATCGCCAAGCATTCTGATGGCTCAAGTTTTTCTGAAAAGTTTCTCAGTACTGTTTCTATTTTTTGAAAATGATAAAGGTGTAATCCTATAAAATGTCTTTTATAGGATTGAACTGAATCCAGGTAGAAAAAGGATAAATAGTTGGAATGATGCATGTTTGAAAGGGTGAGAGGTAAGAAGAAAAATTATCGTTTGGTGCTGTGAGCATCATCATTTAATGGGAGACAGGTCCACGGAGAAAGGGTATTTCTTCTAAGGGCCTTCGCTCTGAATCATTGCAACGTTCTCCTCTGTCCTGTCCCAGGGCACAAACATTTTACAGCAGAAAGGTGAATGTGTCCTTGACTACTGGGGTCTTCTGTCTGAATCATTATCAGTCAATCCTTGAAACGGAAAAATAGGAGACTTCCCCTGGGGTCCAGGGGTTAAGACTCTGGGCTTCCAATGCAAGGGGTATGGATTTGGTCCTTCATAGGGAAACTAGGATCCCACGTACCATGAGCTGTGACCAAACAAACAAAAAGAGAGATAGAGAGACAAGGAGAAGGAAAACTAGTGTGTTTCATAACAGTAGGAAGGTTTAAAGAGTCCAAGTGCAGATCACCACTCTAGAACCAGGAGCAGATTTCATCTCAACAAAAAACATTTCTAATCAAAGCAAAACTCCAGTGCTGACCTCTCTGTTGCTGAGACATCTGAGGCAATAGTAAACATAAACTTGAGGGTCAGCCTCCATTCAGAAGGCGGTTCTGCTATTTTCAGTAAGCTCACATCCTACAGTAGATGGTCCTCCCCTCCCTGTGTGCACAAGCAGCTCCATCTCCTCTCCTGCAGCTTAGGCTGTTTCTTTGCCTTGTTTTGCCCAAGAGAATGCAGCAGAAGTGATGCAATGTGACTTTCAGGCTTCTCCCTTAGGAGGCTCTGCAGCTTCCATATTTGCACTTTCAGACACCTGCCACTATGTGAAGAAACTGAGGCTAGACTACCAAAGGATGAAGGACCATGGAGAAAGACAGAGGGGGACCACTCAGGGAGACACCCAAGATCCGCCAGCCAACAGCAAGCACCAGGACCCCAATCATGTGACTGAAGCCATCTTGGATTTTCCAGCTTAGTGATGCTAATATTATTTTTTTTTAAAGCTTCCCAGCCAGTCTCAGACATACAGATCCACTAAGGCCCCTAACATCTCAGAGCAGAGAAGTGTTGACCTGCTGAGCCCTACCTAAATCCCTGACTGCCACCCATCCCTCCAGACCTGAACAAATAGTCATTGTCTGCTAAGTTTCAAGGTGGTTTGTCCCATAGAAATAAATGATTCATCTGTAAAGTGTGACCAGTTTTATTAGAAGCACTTCCCTCATCACAGGGAGGAAAAGGACATATATGTGATGCCAAGAGCAGGGGAAGTTCCTGCAGGTAGGAAATCGCCATCAAAGGGAACTGCTGTTGTGTTACCATTTTGTCATTTTGCAAGGTAGGCTGAATGTCCCACCAGCAATGGTATGAAGGGTGATTGATTTTTAAGATGATATTATTTCTCAAACCTTCTGAGGCCCTTTTCTCACCCACATATTCAGTAGGTTCTGAGACTGAGGGGAGCTGGGCCAGTTCCCCAGTCCTTAAACTGTGAGCACACTCTCAGAGTGGAGAGCAGCAGATTTCCTGGGGAGGCCAAGGCCCCTTCTCCAAACGTGCCTCCTACACACCCTGCTTTGAGAAACAGCCCTGCTGCTGCTGCTAAGTCACTTCAGTCGTGTCCGACTCTGTGCGACCCCATAGACGGCAGCCCACCAGGCTCCCCGGTCCCTGGGACTCTCCAGGCAAGCACACTGGGGTGGGGTGCCACTGCCTTCTCCAGTGCATGAAAGTGAAAAGTCAAAGTGAAGTCGCTCAGTCATGTCCGACTCTCAGCGACCCTATGGACTGCAACCCACCAGGCTCCTCCATCCATGGGATTTTCCAGGCAAGAGTACTGGAGTGGGGTGCCATTGCCTTCTCCTAGATCGTTCTAAAAAGCAGTCTTCCAGGGTGACTCCCTCCTATGCCACCTTGGAGGAGAAAAAGGCCTCTTCTGGCCTCATGGAGACTAAGACTGTATTCTTTCCAGGGAGGTGTGACTGAGCAACACAGAGACAGACAGCTGATATTAAAGAGACCCTGGAAGGAAGCAAGATCGCCTGGACAAGCAGCAGCAGTGGGAACAGAACACAAAGACCCCAAGTCCCCAAGGACGATAATAGAGGATTCCTGTGGGAGCCTGGGTCTGCAGTCCTTTTCTGCTCTGCCACCAACTGTGATTCTTTTACAGTCTCTGTGAGGGTGGCTGGGTTTCTATGGGAGATAACTAGGACTCTAATTTCCTTAATATCTTTATAACAAAATCTAATTTTTTAGCAATTAGCATTTTTTTTGGAATCAAAGCAATCTAAATAATAAAGTGGTGGTAGGGAGAGGCAGCAAATTAGTCACTCCTATCTCTTTAATTTACAGTGAGCCACTCTGAATAAAGATGTAATCTAAGTAAAAGCAGCATTTGCCCTGCAGAGAACTTCCAGACAAATACTCTGAGGTATCTGGAAAGAGGTGGCTGTCGCCCATCACCTCCCACACTGGAAATTCTGGAGCAGCCACTGAAGACACTGAGAAATGGAGTATTTCCTGCCATAACAGGAAGCAAGGATGGCACAGTCATCAGGGATTGCGGCCCTCCAATGTGAGCTACTGAACCCGAGTAGGAGGAGAAGGAGAAAAATATCTTTGGGCCTCCCTGAAGGTACAGTGGTAAAGAATCCGCCTGCCAGTGCAGGAGAATCAAGAGGTTCAATCTTTGGGTTGGGAAGAGCCCCCTGGAGGAGGAAATGGCAACCCACTCCGGTATTCTTGCCTGGAAAATTCCATCAGAAGGACCTGGAGGATACAGTCCATGGCGTCACAAACAGCTGGACATGACTGAGCAACTGAGCACACACAGACCATCAGATTGCAGCCACTCCTTAAGGTGAGCCCCATGGAAGCTCAGGATGTGAAAAACACAGGACACTGATCCCAGTTTTGATGGTTTGATGCATGTGAAAGGGATGATTTCAGTGAATCCAGACTTTTGCATCTTCCCAGAAAATCAAAAAATTCTTTAATTTAGGATATCTGTTTTTTTTTTAATTTACAGTCATCTTTTGATGCTCAGACCACCTGCTCTTTGTTGCAAAACTTCTGTATAACCTGGCTCCTCCCCTCACCTCCTCACAACAGTTCTCTCAGGGTCACTTGAGATGCTGCCTCCTGAGATCTTCCTCCTGCCTCCTAGGAATTTTGAATTCCTAAAAAGATAACTCTCAACTTTTAGGTTGTGAATATTTTTTCAAGTCAACAACACAATGACTTCCTTTTGAATGCTGTCACTTTTTCCCATGTGCTCCTGATCATGCTAAACTTCTGGTCCAGGGCTGTAAGGTTTATTCCCAGCAACCCATCCCGCTCTCCCTTCCCCCTTTTCACTTGTGAGTGAATTCCTATCGCCAGAGCAAATTCTCCAATCTCCCACCTCTACTGCTAGTGGTAAAGAACCTGCCGGCCAATGCAGGAGACATAAGAGATGCAGGTTTGATCCCTGGGTCAGGAAGGTTTCCTGGAGGAGGGCATGGCAACCCACTCCAGTATTCTTGCCTGGAGAATTCCAAGGACCGAGGAGCCTGCAGTCCATGGGGTCCCAAAGAGTCGGACATGACTGACGTGACTGAGCTCACGCACTACCTCTACACCAGCACTAGATGAGAGACTCCTAACTACCGTACACCTTTCTCCAGAGGATTTTGTTCATGCATCCCACCCCGCTGGGCCCCCACCACCACCATGCTCTTCCACTTATCAAGTCCTTTAAGATTTACTCCAAAAGCATTCATCATATCACTGTTCACTTGGTTTTCTGTGGAACTGGAATGCTTTATAAAGAACATGTAGCAGTCAAGGCAAGTCTGTAGCAGACTTTGCCTAAAAGGATTGAGTTATAAAACATTTAAGGGACTTCTTTATCATGTAAATTCCACCTTTGTAATGCAAATCCCATTGTATGGCCCCTGCCAGGAGAATGAGAGCAATATTAATTTACTTACTCTTTAATTATTCTCCTCTCTCCGCAACAGCCCCTGGGATGATGTAAGGATTCCAGGGCCAAGAAGAATATCTTCCACTAACATTCCAAAGTGCTTTGGCATCCTGGGAAAGCTAGATTTTGACCTTGAGAATGACAGACAAACTGGGAAACCCCCCAAATCAACAAAGATTTATGAGTGAGAAGCGGTGACTCTGGGCAGTCCCGTTTCCCTGTCTCATTCTTTTATCTTTCATAAGATTACAGAGTTGTACCAGCTTCTTACAGCCACAGTCTGTAAATTTTTCTATTATTCTTAAATAGAACAAATCAAAACTAAGTAAATGCCAGTATTTTAGTTTGTATAATATTGCCTTTAGGATAAAACAGGAAGTCTGTGACTAAACAAGACAGAGACAGTATTAACGAGAATTTGTTTATTCTTTAAAAATATGTGCATGCTAAGTCAGTTCAGTCATGTCTGATTCTGTGAGACCCTATGGACTGTAGCCCACCAAGCTCCTCTGTCCAAGGGATTCTCCACACGAGAAAATATGTACTAAAAAAAATTTTTAAACATTAAAATATATACTGAGTGCCCATTAAAGCCATGGCATGATTTCTAACAAAGTAGTTTATTAATATGACTAGTAATTTTAGTAATGACAATTATGTTTGTTAATAGCAGCTACCAGGTGTACAGAGGCTCTGTTTATTATCTAATTCGCACACAATCCTATTTAGCTAATGAACCAACAGAGACTCTGAGAGGTTGGTAGCTCCCCCTCCTCCCCTCCTTCTACCCCAGGGGTAATGCAGCCTGGGAAAGCCTGAGTTAGGATTCAATTGATAGATTTTGACCTTGCCATGTTCCCCTATCAGGTCGTATTACAAAGAAGAGAGCAGTGGGATTAAAATATTCTCAGTCCAAAAATATTTTGTATGATTCATTATTAAAACGACAAGCATTTCCCATCTTCAGCTTGCAACTATGCAGCTCATCAAGTGATCACTCTTGAACTGGCTTTACCCACAATTGCCTTTCTTCACTCCTCAGTTGATGCTTTGGGTTTTTGTTTTTGCTTTTTTCTTCTCTTTTTCTTTTGCCCAATCTTCTTTAGCTTAAAGCTGTGACATAAAGACCCTTGTGCATTTTGCTTTCTTGCACAGGGTTCTGGTCTACTGACACTTGTTTGAATCTTGTTGATTAGTGTCAAGATTCAAATGGCTAAGCGATTTCTAACTCCTACAGTTACTTCTTATCCCCACACACAGTTACTGAGCTAATCTGGAGGAAGGTCACCTGTAACTTGAGCCTTTATCCTCCCAGGTATTAATTTGCCAAGCACATGGAAAAAATCACCATTCAGTTCAATTGTTCAGTCGTGTCTGACTCTTCGTGACCCCATGCAACCTTCCCTGTCTGTCACCAACTCCTGGAGTTCACTCAAACTCATGTTCATCGAGTCGGTGATGCCATCCAACCAGCTCATCCTCTGTCGTTCCCTTCTCCTCCTTCCCCCAATCCCTCCCAGCACCAGGGTCTTTTCCAATGAGTCAGTTCTTCACATCAGGTGGCCAAAGTATTGGAGTTTCAACTTCAGCATCAGACCTTCCAATGAATATTCAGGACTGATCTCCTTTAGGATGGACTGGTTGGATCTCCTTGCAGTCCAAGGGACTCTCAAAAGTCTTCTCCAACATCACAGTTCAAAGGCATCAATTCTTCGGTGCTCAGATTTCTTTATAGTTCAACTCTCACATCTATACATGACTACTGGGAAAACCATAGCTTTGACTAGACAGACCTTGGTCAGCAAAGTAATGTCTCTGCCTTTTAATATGCTGTCTAGGTTGGTCATAACTTTTCTTCCAAGGAGCAAGCATCTTTTAATTTCATGGCTGCAATCACCATCTGCAGTGATTTTGGAGTCCAAGAAAATAAAGTCTGTCACTGTTTCCATTGTTTCCCCATCTATTTGCCATGAAGTGATGGGACCAGATGCCATGATCTTAGGTTTCTGAATGTTAAGTTTTAAGTCAACTTTTTCACTCTCTCACTTTCATCAAGATGTTCTTTAGTTCTTCGCTTTCTGCCATAAGGGTGGTGTCATCTGCTATATCTGAGGTTATTGATATTTCTCCTGGCAATCTTGATTCCTGCTTGTGCTTCATCCAACCCAGCATTTCTCATGATATACTTAAGCAGGGTGACAATATACAGCTTTGATGTACTCCTTTCCTGAAAATCACCACTTAGTTTTTCTTGTCATTGGCTCAACATTACATAAGTAACACGTAAGAAGGTGGTCTTTATGGGGCAAAACGTGATCACCCCAAGTTAGAAAGGAGAGGAGAAACAGCACCCTGGATACTTCAGTTACTTGGAGCTGCACATTCTCTTCAAGCTCAACTGGTGAGCCTGCACCGCTCGCCTTTCATTCAGATCCCTCTGGTCTCCTCCTCAACCCCACCCCTCATCCCCAGTCACCACCCTCGCTCCTCTTTAAGTTCTTCATGAACAGTGCTGGTATCATCACTCGCCTTTTAATACAAGGGAAGACATAAGTAAATAGCTTTTAAGTATCTAGGAGAAAAGTCAGAAGGAGGGCAAGATAGAGCTGGGCCAAAGGGTGCATTTCCACAAACTCCCGTCCAGAGAAGACGGATGGGGCTCGGGTGATCATCGGGCCTGGTTTGGGAACCTAGTTGGAGGACCTGGTCTCTAACCCCGCTTTTGAAATCTTTTCATGATGGACATTGGGAGGGGATCGGGGCGGATGCTGAGAGGGACTCTGTGTAAGGCACCACGTGACCTCTGTGCGGTATTAAAAATGGGGGTAGGGGTGAGGAGGGAGTTCAGTTCATGGGAGACGGTATCAGGATAATCCAAAAATGGGAAGCCAAAGAAAGGGCACTAAGGATTCGAGAAGCAGAATAACAGGGCAATCAGAGAGTCCATTCAGAGACCCGGGACCCATGGTCAATGACAGAGAGGAAATAGAAGCTGACGTCCAGGGAATCTCGCAGGCCGCATTCAGAAAAAAAGCCACGCCAGGTCCCCCCAGCCCACCCGCATCCCGCCTCTAGCCCGCTTCTCTCGCGGGCTGAGTCCAGGGACTCAGGTCCCACCGGTGCAAGGCGAGTCTCCCTGTAGGCTGGACGAGGACTTCGGCTTCCCGCCCCACCCAGGCTCCCGTCCCGCCCCACCCAGGCTCTGGCCCC
>SJYT01058009.1:16591-41088 GCA_006410635.1 Cephalophus harveyi | reverse complement strand
GGGCACCAAGCCCCCCAGTCCCACCCTTACCCCCCGCCCCCCTGGCCTGCGCCCTGGCTTGGAGCGAGACCGACGGCCAGGCCACCGGGGACCTGGTCCATCCGGGCTCTGATGGGGCCGCGGAGAGGCGGCGCTCTCCCAGAAGGCTTCCTGGAGGCAAGAGCCGAAAGGGTGAAACCCTCGCTCTAAACAGAGCCTGGTATTCTTTTGGCCCGCCTTTTTCACTTTCAGACCGATTATTTCCCGATTCGCCGGGTGTAACCCCTCTTTACTTTTTCATGCCAATTTGGCTCTGACCTCCTCTACCCTAGGGGCTTCCCTGGTAGCTCAGATGGTAAAGCTTCTGCCTCCAATGCAGGAGACCCGGGTTCGATGCCTGGGTTGGGAAGATCCTCTGGAGAAGGAAACGGCAACCCACTCCAGTACTCTTGCCTGGAAAATTCCATGGACGGAAGAGCCTGGTAGGCTACAGTACATGGGGTCATAAAGAGTCGGACACGACCGAGTTACTTCACTTCCTCTACCCTAGAACTATATGTTTCATAAGAGGTCTTGGGAATTTTCCACATATAAAACCCACGGCTTAGTTGTTGTTTAGTCGCTAAACCCAGTCCGACTCTGCTACCCCATAGACTGTATGTAGCCCTGGTAGCTCAGATGGTAAAGCTTCTGCCTCCAATGCAGGAGACCCGGGTTCGATGCCTGGGTTGGGAAGATCCTCTGGAGAAGGAAACGGCACCCCACTCCAGTACTCTTGCCTGGAAAATTCCATGGACGGAAGAGCCTGGTAGGCTACAGTACATGGGGTCATAAAGAGTCGGACACGACTGAGTTACTTCACTTCCTCTACCCTAGAACTATATGTTTCATAAGAGGTCTTGGGAATTTTCCACATATAAAACCCACGGCTTAGTTGTTGTTTAGTCGCTAAACCCAGTCCGACTCTGCTACCCCATAGACTGTATGTAGCCCACCAGGTTCCTATGTCCTTGGGATTCTCCTAAAATACTAGAGTGGGTTGCCATTTCCTAGAATAGGGGATCTTCCCGACCCAGGGATTGAGCCCCTCCTGCATTGCAGGCGTACTCTTTACCACTGAGCCACCAGGGAAGAGCCAGGCTTAATGGGGGTTATTAATTTATTTTAGCGTTACATGCTGTAAAGGACCACCCAGTGTTTCTTTCAAAGTGCTGATACCTTTTGAAGAACAAGCAAGAGGCCAGGAGTTTAAAGGGAGAAGCCCAAAGGCATTAACTGAAGTCGGAATAGGGGAATTTTAGGAGCTGAAGAAGACTTCGGAGTTTCTCACTCGACCTTCCGCTCTTTCCCAGGATGGCGTCCTCCAGGGCTTCCTTCAGACCTGTACCTACACCTAGAGGCTAGGGAACCATAACCAACCTTGAGTCTAAAGAGATGAGTCACCAACACCTGAACAGAAAGGACCTCTTCATACTGGGCTTTCACTGACTAGCCTCAGGAAATGAATCAGATGTTCCATTACATCCCAAACACCCAAAAAAGTTCAAAAGGAAGCTATTTTACAAGTGAGTGAGTGAAGTCGCTCAGTCGTGTCTGACTCTTTGCAACCCCATGGACTGTAGCCTACAAGGCACCTCCGTCCATGAAATTTTCCAGGCAAGAGTACTGGAGTGGGTTGCCATTTATTTCCTTCTCCAGGGGATCTTCCCGACCCAGGGATCGAACCTGGGTCTCCGGCATTGCAGGCAGAAGCTTTACCATCTGAGCTACCAGGGAAGTCTATTTTACACTATTTTACAAAATGTGGTCCAATTTCTCAGGTGCTATGAACACTGGGTTCCTTAATACTCCCTTCAACTAAACAACTGAAACCAGATTTCCCAATTTGTGGTATGGAGAAATCCGTAGGCATTAGATGAATAGAGTTGGAAAAGACTTTTAGAGAGTCCATTGGACAACAAGGAGATCAAACCAGTTAATCCTAAAGGACATCAGTCCTGAATATTCACTGGAAGGACTGATGCTGAAGCTGAAGGTCCAATACTTTGGCCACCTGATGTGAAGAGCCGACTCACTGAAAAAGACCCTGATGCTGGGAAAGACTGAAGGCAGGAGGAGAAGGGGTCAAAAGAAGATGAGATGGTTGGATGGCATCACTGACTCAATGGACATGAGTCTGAGCAAACTCGGGAAATAGCGATGAACAGGGAAGCCTGGCATGCTGCAGTACATGGGGTGACAAAAGAGTCGAGCGACTCAACAACAGCAACAATGATCAGATATGGATTAAACAAATAGTGGGCTTTAAAAAATTATACTACAGTAGCACTTCTTAGAAAAACTGACATCCTATGTAGTTCTTTAATTTCCAAAAGGGCACTTGAAGGTGGTAGCCAGCCCCAAGGTGGCCCCCAGGGGTTCTCACCTTCTGCTGTAATGCCCCTGGTGTAGGTGACGGAGGCACTGAATCAGGGCTGGTGCTCATGACCAGGAGAAAACTGGGTGTGACATCTGAGCTCATATCAAAGAAAGCATAAAAAATTTTTTCTTTATTGTGCATTTGGCTGCATCATGCAGCATGTGGAATCCTGGGATCTTAGTTTCCAGATCAGGGAATCAAATCCGTGTCCCCTGCAGAAGCCCAGATTCTTAACCACTAGACCTCCAGGAAAGTCTCAAAAAAGGCATTTTTTAGTTTCCACTTTATCCTCCTCAGTTCAGTCAGTTCAGTTGCTCAGTCGTGTCTGACTCTTTGTGACCCCATGAATCACAGCACGCCAGTCCTCCCTTGCCATCACCAACTCTTGGAGTTCCCCCAAACTCATGTGCATCGACTCAGTGATGCCATCCTGCCATCTCATCCTCTGTCGTCCCCTTCTCCTCCTGCCCCCAGTCCCTTCCAGCACCAGGGTCTTCTCCAATGAGTCAACTCTTCGCATCAGGTGGCCAAATTATTGGAGCTTCAGCCTTAGCATCAGTCCTTCCAATGAACACTCAGGACTGGTCTCCTTTAGAATGGACTGGTTGGATCTCCTTGCAGTCCAAGGGACTCTTTGGGGGCAGCAGCAGAAGGGGACGACCGAGGATGAGATGGCTGGATGGCATCACGGACTCGATGGACATGAGTCTGCGTGAACTCTGGGAGTTGGTGATTGACAGGGAGGCCTGACATGCTGTGATTCATGGGGTCGCAATGAGTCGGACACGACTGAGTGACTGAACTGAATTGAACTGAAACAAGAAATGGCAAGAGTGAACATCGACATTCTAGCAATCAGCAAACTAAAATGGACTTGAATGGGTGAATTTAACTCAGAAGACCATTATATCTACTACTGCGGACAGGAATCCCTCAGAAGAAACGGAGTATCCATCATGGTCAACAAAAGAGTCCAAAGTGCACTACTTGAATGCAATCTCAAAAATGACAGAATGATGATGGGAAAAATTGGAGGCAAAAGGATAAGGGAGTGGCAGAGGATAAGATGGTTAGAATGTATTACCAACTCAAAGAACATGTATTTGAGCAAACTCCATAAGAAGTGGAGGACAGGGGAATCTGGCCTGCTGCAATTCATGGGCTCGCAAACAATCAGACATGACTTAGCAACTGAACAACAACAGTATTACTGATGTCCTTATGTAAAAGGAGGTGAGGACAGATACACATCAAGAGGCAAGATGGAAAGATCACATAAAGATAGAGTAGGACAAGCAGAGAACAAAGTCTTCAGAAGAAATCAATACTGCCTATACCTTGATCTCAGACTTTCAATTTCCTAAAACTATGAGAAAATGAATTTCTCTTGCTTAAGTCACCCAGCCTGTGGTACTTTGCTATGGCAGCCTTATAAAACTAATACATAGGCCCATTAAGATTTTTGGTTTCTTCCTGTGTCACCTTGGTTATTTGCTTCAAGAGTTTGTCTATTTCTTCTGAGTTGTCTATTTTATTGCATATATTTGCTCATAAAGTTCTCTTATCTTCTACTTAATTTCTCTTTAATCTATGTGAATATCACTTCTTTCATTCCTGATGTTCAAAATTTGTATCCTCTCTCTTTGTCTTTGCCAGTTTGGCGGTATAGGGTTATCAATTTTAATTATATTTCCTTTTTAAGAACAGGTTTCTAGATTTGTGGCTTCTCTATTGTTTGTGTTCTATTTTGTTGATTTCTCTCTTTTTTTCCTTTCTTCTATATATTTTGTGTTTAATTTTTTATTTTTTGAACTTTTTATGGTAGATGGTTAAAGCATCAGTTTTAGATCTTAATTATCTTCCAATATAAGCATTTAAAACTATAAATCTCTGTCCAGACACTACTTTCACTGTATTTCATGGCTTTATGTTTTGTTTCTTTATCATTAAATTCCAAATATTTTCTAATGTATCTCATGATATTTTCCATGAGCTAGGTTGTTTCAAGCTTCTTCCTAATAATGTTGGGTTATGGGTACTAGTTTAGCTGGTGTGGGGCATGGTTGAGGTTAAAACTACAGATTGGCCTTACCCTCCTGCTTGAAATCCTATTGATATTGGCCTTAATTAAATGCTACATGAAATAAATAGGATATGTCTGGTCCCAGACACTGCCAATTACATTAATCAGAGTGGCCAAGACAGTGGCTTACTCATGGGAAAATTTACCAGACAACAAAACGGCATAGAAACAATGGCAAATACTGTTGGGACACAATTCTCCATGGGATTCTGCAGATCTTATGAGCAAGTCACAAATTTCCCCTACATTAATCAGAGTGGCCAAGACAGTGGCTTACTCATGGGAAAATTTACCAGACAACAAAACGGCATAGAAACAATGGCAAATACTGTTGGGACACAATTCTCCATGGGATTCTGCAGATCTTATGAGCAAGTCACAAATTTCCCCTGGTTTGGTACTATTTTTTCAAAGATATTTTAATAGCACTCAATCTTGGGAAGATAGAGATGTTGCCTCCCTTCAGAGCAAATGCCAAGAATCTTCACTGTCTACTATAATATAGTTAATGTCTCCCTCAGAAGGATAGGCAAGCTTACTTTTCTATTAAGATTCAGGTTCCTAGAGATCTGGATTCCTCTCCTCTAACAAACCCCACTATTTCACACTATTCGTTGCATTGCCAATGATTCAGAAAACCAACAGAAAAATACATGACCACTGCTTACTATTAACATCATCGCTGTAAATAATAAACTGTATTCTGTCTCACATCCAATATACTTGTGTCTCTTGCCCAGTTTCCATCAAACTATGGCAGGCTAACATGTGAACATATACGTAGCATGAAATTTCACACAGGCCCTTCAGAGTTCTTGCAAATCAGCTTCATCTTTTGCAGCTTTGTTTTTTAAGCTGTTAGTATGGTTCTAGAGTAAACTTTATAGTAAGTTTGCCCCCACTAATAAAGGTATGAGATTTTGATAGATTCTCTATCAAATGTTCACTGTGACTAGTAGGAACAAAGACATCTCTCAGGTGCTTTTGAGTTATGGCTTTTTCACAGTTGTTCTTTGCTTGATCTTGTGGGAATTTCTCCTGCATGAAGAACTTACAGAGTCACCTCACTGAGTCTTGGAGTTCTCTCTCTCTCTCTCTCTCTCTCTGTTAATCCCAATTCTCTAACACTCTGCCCGCCCCCCTGTCTCTTATACACATCTAGATGTGTATAAGAGACAGGTACTGGAGTGGGGTGCCATTGCCTTCTCCCTTCCCAAATCTAGGATGTTCAATTTGGACTGAAGCGAAGCGAAGTTGCTCAGTCGTGTCCGACTCTTTGCGACCCCATAGACTGTAGCCTATCAGGGTCCTCTGCCAATGGGATTTTCCAGGCAAGAGTGCTGGAGTGGATTGCCATTTCATTTGCTAAGCACCGCTAATTTAAAAATGATTTAGCTCTTGTGGAAGCCATTCCTACCTGCATGAATGTGTTACTGAACTGTCAGGCATCCTATTTATAGTTCTGTTCCCTTTCACTTCACGTTTAAGTGGGAAGAGGTGGGTGTAATGTCAAAATAGATGTGTATAAGAGACAGGTCCCAGCCACCGTGACCTCCCTGAGCTATGGTCTCTGTCTTTGAGTGCCAGTCTCTGTGGCTACTCGCCCCTAAACTGAAGCCTAGACATTTCCTTTGGTCAGAAAGCCATGGTGCATAGGGTTCACTAGGCTTATTTCTCTTCTCTCAGAGATCAAAATTGTGTACTGTTTGTTTTTCTATATATTAAATCAATGTTTCATGTACTTCCTTAAGTTTCCTATATGTTTGTGGCATTAAGGCCAGCCCCACACAGTTAAATCCCTCAACTGCAACTTCTCGTTTATTATTTGAGAATTTTTTGTGAAGTGCACTAGTTATCCCCTTAAATTTCTTCTCCAAACTTTAATCTATGTTTTCCATATAGAATCTCTGTTCTCTAATTCCAGTTGTTGTCTTTTTTTTTTTTTTTGTAGAATTTTCCTCCTCCAAGTAAGTGATACAGACAAAATGATATTTCTAATCTTTCTTTTTTTTTTTTTTTTTTTTTACTTTATAATATTGCATTGGTTTTGCCATACCTCAACATGAATCCACCACAGGTATACTTGTGTTCCCCATCCTGAACCCCCCTCCCTCTTCCCTCCCTGTACCATCCTTCTCTTGCTATACATTTAAGCTCACAAATTATGCCTTATAACTATCCACTCTTTTAAGTAAGAGTGTCATCTATCTAAAACTAATAATTTCTGCCAGTCCTATGAATAATCCACATTCTATGCCCTACCAATAATTATTTTATTTTCTTAAACCAAAATGAAGGTATACAATTTTAATTTACTGCTCTGTTTAGTTTAGGCACACTCTATTGAATTCCACATTAAGTACATTAAATTTTCACAGAAATAGTGCTAAAGCCTATGCTTCCATTAATTTATCAAACACTTTCTCACAATCTATGACATGGCCCTGTCTATACGTTATTAAGGGAATAGCAGAATGCCTGATTTCATCTGTAGTGAGCAAATAGAAAGAGGTTCACATTCTTCTTTTCTGAACTGAGTAAAGAAGAATGTACCTCATTTGGTTACAAATGTGCAACTTCTAAACACTGTCCAAGGGGAAACACTCACCAGATCCTTAAATCTTGCTTAGTGGGAGAATGATAGTGAGATTCTATACTATATTACTTCACAAAAAAGTGTTTAGATAGAAATACTCTGTCAGACTCCATCATTATCAAAAGTCACTGGAGATTATCCCAGTGAAAATGATGATATAATTTTTCATAGCTATATCTTTCTTGTTCTGAAATCTAAGCTTAAAACATATCCATTTGAGCCAGGTGGTGAAAAAAGATGATCACCAATGTCAGGCTAATATTTTTTCCACACATCAAATGACACCCTTGAGGGAAAAAATCATCTGGGCTTCTATTTTAAGCATATAAGTATTTTTTTCCTACAAGAAATTCCATTTTTAAGTAAAACTTAAAACTTATAAACCTCAGGTAACATATATAAATGTTACCTGAGGTTTTAAAAAAACTCTATACGACTCTCTATTCAACTTAGTTCCTCAAAGACAGTTATTGCACAAATAGAAATGATGAAAACAATATATCTAATACTTCTGTGCACTGCACATTCTTATTGAGGATGAAAGGACACTCACTCTTTTGCTCTGATACTTGGCAAATCCACATCTGATGATTTAGGGCCATTGCAGAGCTCTGGGCTACTCTCTTGGCTCCTTCTCATATTCACAACTAATTCATGGCTTTTCTGTAGCTGAGTTTAATTTTGCCACAGAGATGAACAAAATATATTCCTTTCTTTCCAATGTACATCTTCATAAGCTTCCATATTGAAAATCATAAAGCCATGTAAATTAATTAAAATACAGGAAAGAAAAATTTAAAGCTGAATTTCAAATTTTCCTGATCCCAGAGTCCTTCCACAGATGAAACCCCTCATTGGCTAACTCAGTAACATCTGACATCTTGCCATTATTTATCTCCCACAAGGAAGAGTTTCTTTCTACCATGTCTCCTCTGCAGATTTACAGATGTTCATCTCCCCAGGTGCTTATAAAATTTATGGATACAGAGTCTGTACCTAAATATGCTAGAGGCTGAGATACAAAATCAAAATGGTACTTTAATCTGTAACTTTCAGAATATTAAACTAATAGAACCAGAAACTAACTTCTTCTTGGCAGAATACTGTCAACATGAGTGTGCTTCTAGGAAGTCAAAATATACATTGCAGATGACCTGATGACCACAGATTAGAGCATGGGAAGTGGGACATAAAATTCAAATGTTAAATGACATGAGGTAATCGAAACTATTTCTGCTTAAAGTAGGATTATTTTGGATACCCAAATAAGACAGACCATGCCTTCAGGTCAGAGGATTCTTCTGTGAGTTTTGGCATTGTTGGATTTTCATTTTCATTTATCCCAAGGTGTTTTTTTTTTTTTAATTTTTATCTTGATTTGTTTATTGACTCATTGGTTGTTCAGGAGCATTTTGATTAATGCCCACACATTTGTGGATTTCCTAGTTGCCTTCCTGTAGTTAATTTCTACTTTCATACACTTGTGTTAAGAAAGGATGCTTGATTTGATTTCAATCTTCTTAAAATTACTCACTTGCTTTGTGGCCTAAGACGTGACCTATTTCAAAGAAGACTCCATGTGAAATTGAGAAAAATGTATATTCTGCTGTTGGATGGAATGTTTTATATAATCCTGTTAGATCTATCCACTTGAATGTGTAGTTTAAGTCCAATGTTTCTATGTTGATTTTCTATCTGGATATTCTATCTATTGGTGAAAGTAGAGGACTGAAATCCCATGCTATTATTGTATCACTATTTTATTTATGTCTCCCCTCAGAACTGTCAGTATTTTCTATATATATTTAGAGGCTCATATATTTGGTTCATAAGTATTTACAATTGGTATAGCCTTTGTATATTGTATACACAATTGTTACATACTCCTTTATCATCATATAATTACCTTTTGGTCTTTTGTTACAGCATTTGGTTTAAAAATCTATTTTATCTGATATAATATAGCAAAAGACAGAGTAAAAGCAGTTCTAAGAGGGAAGTTTATAGCTACATAAACTTTACAGTTAACATTTACATCAAGAAATAAGAAAATCTCATATAGAAAAAAAAAAAAAAAAAATAACTTATGACATTAATGAAAGGAATTGGAAAAGGCACAAATAAATAGAAAAGTATTCCATATTCATGGATTGGAAGGATTAAAATAGTTAAACATTGTTAAAATATCCCTTTACCCAAGACAATCATATATTCAATGTAATCCCTATCAAAATTCCAAAGGTATTTTTCTCACTGAAATCAAACAAACAGTTCTAAAATTTGTATGGAATAATGAAAGACCCCAAAAAGCCAAAGCCATCTTGTGAAGGAGGACAAAGTTTGAGATATCACACTTTCAGATTTCAAACTACATTACAAACTGTTGTGATCAATATGGTACGGTACTGGCCTGAAATAGACAGATCAATGGAAAAGAATAGAAAGCCCAGAAATAGAACCACATATATGTGGTCAATTATTTTTTTTATAAAGAAGTCAAGAATATACAATGAGGAAAGTGTAGTCTCTTCACTAAATGGTACTGGGAAAAATAACCACATGCAAAAGAATGAAACTGGACCATTATCTTGTACCATATACAAGCACAAATTCAAAATGAATTAAAGACTTGAATGTAAGACTTGAATTTCTAAAACTTCTATAAGAAAATATAAGTGGGAATACCTTGACATTTGACAAATATTTGACATCAGAAGCAAAGGCAACAAAAGCAAAGGTTAAAAATGGGATTGCATCAATCTAAAAAGATTCTATACACCAAAGGAAATTATCAACAAAATGAAAGATCACCCCATGGAATGGGAGCAAATATTTGCAAATACACATATGGTAAGGAGTTAATATCCAGAATACACAAGAAGCTTATATAACTCATTAGAACAGGATCATCATCATCTAATTTTAAATTAAATCCTTTTAAAGGAGCAATGTATCCAAACAGACATTTTTCCAAAGAAGATATATTAATGGCCAATAGGTACATGAAAAGGTGTTCAACATGACTAATCAGCAGGGAAATGCAAATTAAAACCACAATAAGATATTAGGATAGCTACTATTGAAAAATCAAGAGACACCTAATACTGGTGGGGATGTGGGGAAAAGGGAACTTTTGTGTACTGGTGGTGGAGATGTAAACTGGTAGTCACTATGGAAAAGAGTATAGAGGTTCTCCCAGAAATTAAAAATAGAACTACCATATGATTCAGCAGTTCATCTGTAGGTATACACTCAAAGATATAAAGTCATCATATCAAAGAGATATCGGCATTCTCACATTCACTGCAGCATGATTACAATATCCAAGCTATGGGAACAACCTAAGTGTCCATGAAAGGATGAATGGATAAAGAAACTGTGCTACATGTATACCATGGAACATTATTCCCTCTTAAGAAAAGAAAGAAATCCTGTCATTTAAAGCAACATGGACAAACTTGGAGAACATTTATGATAAGTGAAATACCACATGGTATTGCTTAAATGTAGAATCTTAAAAAAAATGAAGTCACAGAAACAGAGCAGAAAGTAGTTGCCAGGAGCTGGGGATGGGGTGGTGAAAAGGAGAGGTTGGTGAGAGGGGACAAATTTTCATTTGTAAGATAAATAAGGTCTGAGGATCTAATGTATAATAACATGTTAACTGTGGTTGATAGCACTGTACTGTATAACTGAAATTTGCTAAGAAAGTGGAACTTACCTATTCTTAAAAAAAAAAAAAGAGAGACAGTTTTAAAAATTAGAACATTCTCTTCTTTAAGTACCACTGTGACTTCTTTGCATGCATCCACATCCCTAACTGTTTTTCCCTCTCTTTCCTCTACTAACCTTTCTCCTGAATGACATTCATTCTTTAAACAGATTATTGACTTCAAAATAGTTTAGTGTCATGTCTGATTTTGACTGTGAAAGTCACTGTTTCTTAAAGCTAATGTTGAATATATTTATTCTGACTTATTATGTATTAATTATGTCATTTAGCTTTCAGAAGCAGCCTTAATTCCACATTCTTGAGAGAATTTTTTTATTATTAATTTATTTTTTTACTTTACAATATTGTATAGGTTCAGTAAATATAACAGATTTTGATATCTGCAAGAGTAGCCCTATTTAAAAAAAATAAAGAAAGAAGGGACTGTGCATGGATCTCTTGCTTGATTTGAACACTAGAAAATTAGGTTATATGGAATTTAGAAAGATGGCAATGATGACCCTGTATATGAGACAGCAAAAGAGACACAGATGTATAGAAAGGACTTTTGGACTCTGTGGGAGAGGGAGAGGGTGGGATGATTTGGGAGAATGGCATTGAAACGTATATACTATCATGTAAGAACGAAGTACAAGCCTATGTTCGATACAGGATACAGCATGCTTGGGGCTGGTGCACGGGGATGATCCAGAGAGATGATATGGAGTGGGAGGTGGAAGGAGGATTCAGGATTGGGAGCTAATATACACCCATGGTTGATTCATGTCAATATATGGCAAAACCAATACGGTATTGTAAAGTAAAATAAAGTAAAAATAAAATTTAAAAAAAAAAAAAAAGAAAATTAGGCATTATATCCTAATGCTGCACTACAAAGTCTTGAAACATTATTTAGACTCAAACTGATCTTGGCTGGAAGAAAGCATTAGATTTAACAATTAGTAAAACATTTACTCCCTGAACATTTTATTTCTAAAAGGTTTCCTTTATAGATTAAAAAAAAATTTTTTTGGTCTACCAGAGTTGATTCCATTATTCATTTAAAAGCATAATGTTCAGTGTTGGAAACAAAACATTTAGTACAGTCAAAAGAACCCAAACCTGCACAAAAAGTCCAAAGATCTGAATCAAGATTCTGCTTTGACCATTTACTGTATGCCTTGAACACTTTCTCTCTCCCTATTGAGTGGAATGTTTTCTTAACATGTAAAATGAGAAACTTTTACCAGATGGCATCTAAATTTATTCTAGTTATTGACACACTATACCAAAGAGGTCTTAGAATGAAACCCCATTGAAAGCCTTAAGAAAAAAGTAGGAATAAATAGTAGTAACTTATAAGAACAGAAAACGTAACTTGCTACTCCGCTTCCCAATTTATTCATCTATTCCAGATGGCATCTAAATTTATTCTAGTTATTGACACACTATACCAAAGAGGTCTTAGAATGAAACCCCATTGAAAGCCTTAAGAAAAAAGTAGGAATAAATAGTAGTAACTTATAAGAACAGAAAACGTAACTTGCTACTCTGCTTCCCAATTTATTCATCTATCAATTCATTCATTATTTAGTTAAAATTTGTTGAGAACCTTTCTCAGGGAATATCCTTCTCCTGCTGGCTGGTGTTCAAGACATGAATGATGTTCTGTGCCTTCATTCCTGGCTGGGGTTGCCCCACCACCATCTCTCATTCTTTACAATGCCTCCTTTCCAGTTCTCATTCCCCTAACTAGCCAGTCCTGCAGTGTGACGAAACTACAGTTACGTGTTGGAGGGAATCAGAATAAAAGTGAACTACAGATGATAATTACTTTAAAAAAAAATGACCTGTGCTCATAGTGAATGCAGAAATACACTCTACATACCTATTCACTTGCAACAAAGTAGAAAGGTAATTCAATGCAGAGAGCTTTCAGATAAATGATGTTTGAACAACACTGTAACCATATGGAAAAAATAAATGCCTCCTGACCTTTACACACACAATGCACAATAATTATCTTAAAATGGATCACAGATCTAAATGAAAAGTTGAGATTACTAAAAAAAAAAAAAATAGAACATAAGATAAAATTTTTGGAATCTTGGGGAAACCAAAGATATTTTAGATGTGACTTTATAAAAAGTGCAAACTATAAAAGAAAAATACTAAATCTGGACTTTATCAAAATAACCTATTCTAACACATATATATGGAATCTAGAAAAATAGTACTGAAGAATTTAATTACAGGGCAACAATGGAGAAACAGACAGAGAATAGACTTATGGACGTGGGGAGAGGGAAGGAGGGAGGGAAATGTATGGAAAGAGTAACAGGGAAATTTACATTTCCATATGTAAAATAGATAGCCAAGGGGAATTTGCTGTAAGGCTCAGGAAACTGAAACAGGGGCTCTGTATCAACCTAGAGGGGTGGGATGGGGAGGGAGCTGGGAGGGAGGTTCAAAAAGGGAGGGGATATATGTATACCTATGCTTGATTCATATGGAGGTTGACAGAAAACAGCACAATTCTGTAAAGCAATTATCCTTCAATAAAAAATAAATTAATTTTAAAAAGTGATATGCTATATATTCCAACTGGTAAATATATATTTTATTCTATAATTTTAGAATACTTTTAGTCACTTCTAAAATTTATTAGGTAAATTATTAAATTTTGACACATTTACAAGTATTGCCACAGAGTTCCAACCACAGGACTGGATTGAGAGCAATAATTTAGAGCACTGATTCTTTAAGATAAAGAAATTCTTAATATATTAATCAGTTCAGTTCAGTTCAGTCACTCAGTCATGTTAACTCTTTGCGACCCAATGAACCACAGCACGCCAGGCCTCCCTGTCCATCACCAACTCCCAGAGTTCACTCAAACTCATGTCCATTGAGCCGGTGATGCCATCCAATCATCTCATCCTCTGTCGTCCCCTTCTCCTCCTGCCCTCAATCTTTCCCAGCATCAGGGTCTTTATGTAGTATCAAAGAGCTTATTTTCTGCACATCACTAAACCTTACTGCATAATGTGGTATATACTCTATTGTTCAAAAATAGTAATAATGCATGAGCACTATTTTATTATTATTTTTCATGCCATGTCTAATGACAGCATAGATATAGTGAAATATTTATTAAATATATTGAACTATTACATCAATATTCTATTGCACTATAGCAAAATCCCCAAATACATAGACTGAAAATCACAGCCATTTTAATTTTTCACAATTCAGTGGGTCAACAATTTGGCCTAGACTCAACTGCACAGACATTGTGCTGTCTCCCTTGGAGTCATCTGTTCAATACAACTGCAGCTGGACAGTCTAAACAGTGTCAATCGCTTATCGAGGAGTTAATGCTGAAGTTAAATTGGGCCTCTCTGTCACCTTCAAAGAGGTCAGCCTGGTGTCTGCACATGGTGCTGACAGAGCTCCACAAGAATGTGGGCAGAAGCCAGGAATTCTTTTGCTCTAATCTATTGGCCAAAGCTAGTTACAAGGTTAGCCAGGAGGGATGAGGGTGGAGAAATAGACTCCATTTATTGATAGGAAGAGTGTCAGAGGACTTGGCAAAGGGTGTGTATACAGAGACAGGAGGCAAAGCTCTGTAAGTGATATTTTATGTAATCTATAGAAATATTAATAGTGTAAAACATAAACATTTTTAAAGTAATTTGTAACCAAGCTACAAATAATATCTCCTAACTCATCCTAAGTTGACAGCATCTTTTGTAATGAGTACCCAATTTTCTAATTAGTTAAAGGCCATTCAGATTTCTGACCTAAACATGATACCATCTTAATTCAAAGCTTTTCCTTCCTCTGAAATGTGTATAAAGCTACAAATTGTTAAAGTCTCACAAACACCAATTTTAGGTATTTAAATCTGAGACTTCAAAATTTAAGAAGGGGTGCATAATGTATGTCCGAATGGTCAGAACCCATTAGGAGAGTTTCAGCGGAGTGTTAAGGGAATCACCGGTGGAAAATTTCAAACTGTGACAAAAATAAACTCTTTGAAGAGTCTACCTTGGGAAATAAGGACTATAGTCTTTAAAGAAAGAGGATAAAAAGTTACAAAAGTCAGTTTAAGTTTTCCCATAAATGGTCTACTCACAGAGTAGACGTGGTAGAGGTTCATCTACACACACATACACACACACACACACACACACACATACACACACACACACACACGAACCCCATATGCAGGAATCACTCTGTCCCTGTGTCATAGGATTGGGGGAAGAAGGGAGGATTGGGTTGTAGAGACTAGAAAGCTATCCATCCCCATCCCCAAAGGAACCTCTTTCAAAAGCTATGAAAGAGAAATCCATAATAATACCATGGTATAGATTCGATGCAAAGATACTATAAGAAAACTACAAAAATCAGCAGTGAAATCATCTACAGTGGGAAAACATTTAAGAGAAAAATGTATATTAGAGAGGAGATAAAATTCGAGAATATACATGTCATCTTTAAAAAAAATATATGGAGGCCACCAATAAAAGAAGACCACAAACTAGCACACAGGGACTCAGCATGGAGATGATGAATAAAACAGAGGGAGAGACGTGAACTGATAGGAAAGGACTTGAACAAAGAGCACAGAAATTCACAGGAATAAACATAATAATTGGAGAGTGCATAAAGAAGAACAAGTACTGGAGGAAGCATGAAATGATCATAATTCTGAAAAAAATTAAGCCAATGAAGAAAAATAAATAATTGAAAGAAGTAGAAAAAGACATAGATATGTAAAAGATAGGCAAAGCAGATTCAATATATAAATGTATTCTCAAAGAAAACCAAAAGTACAGAAAGGAAAAAAATATGTAATTTATAATTCAAAAATTTCCCCATCAAAGAAAGGAAAACTTGAATCCAGCAACATGAAAAAGGACACATGACAGAAGAAATTTGGACCTAATACTTTCTACCGAAGACATGACCTAGTAAAGTCACTAGGCATTGAAACAGAAATAGAAATATTCTTAACGTGATAAAACACTTATACTCTGCTTAAAAGTACGGTTATGCTTAATGAGGAGAATCCAGAAGCATTCCCACAGAAGTCAAGAACAAGGAAGTGTCCACCATCACCTCTGTTATTTATCATTGTATTTAAGGTACTAGTCAATTCAGTTAGCCCAAAAAAGGGATATGCCTTGAAAAGAAGATGTAAAACTAGAAGAAGAAGTAAAATTTGCTGACGAAATCACTGTCCATCTTGAAAATCAAAAGCATAAACTTAAAAACTACATAAGCAATGAGAGAATTTAGAAACATGATAGGGTAAATAATTGACAAAACATAATACTTACACACACACACGAACCCCATATGCAGGAATCACTCTGTCCCTGTGTCATAGGATTGGGGGAAGAAGGGAGGATTGGGTTGTAGAGACTAGAAAGCTATCCATCCCCATCCCCAAAGGAACCTCTTTCAAAAGCTATGAAAGAGAAATCCATAATAATACCATGGTATAGATTCGATGCAAAGATACTATAAGAAAACTACAAAAATCAGCAGTGAAATCATCTACAGTGGGAAAACATTTAAGAGAAAAATGTATATTAGAGAGGAGATAAAATTCGAGAATATACATGTCATCTTTAAAAAAAATATATGGAGGCCACCAATAAAAGAAGACCACAAACTAGCACACAGGGACTCAGCATGGAGATGATGAATAAAACAGAGGGAGAGACGTGAACTGATAGGAAAGGACTTGAACAAAGAGCACAGAAATTCACAGGAATAAACATAATAATTGGAGAGTGCATAAAGAAGAACAAGTACTGGAGGAAGCATGAAATGATCATAATTCTGAAAAAAATTAAGCCAATGAAGAAAAATAAATAATTGAAAGAAGTAGAAAAAGACATAGATATGTAAAAGATAGGCAAAGCAGATTCAATATATAAATGTATTCTCAAAGAAAACCAAAAGTACAGAAAGGAAAAAAATATGTAATTTATAATTCAAAAATTTCCCCATCAAAGAAAGGAAAACTTGAATCCAGCAACATGAAAAAGGACACATGACAGAAGAAATTTGGACCTAATACTTTCTACCGAAGACATGACCTAGTAAAGTCACTAGGCATTGAAACAGAAATAGAAATATTCTTAACGTGATAAAACACTTATACTCTGCTTAAAAGTACGGTTATGCTTAATGAGGAGAATCCAGAAGCATTCCCACAGAAGTCAAGAACAAGGAAGTGTCCACCATCACCTCTGTTATTTATCATTGTATTTAAGGTACTAGTCAATTCAGTTAGCCCAAAAAAGGGATATGCCTTGAAAAGAAGATGTAAAACTAGAAGAAGAAGTAAAATTTGCTGACGAAATCACTGTCCATCTTGAAAATCAAAAGCATAAACTTAAAAACTACATAAGCAATGAGAGAATTTAGAAACATGATAGGGTAAATAATTGACAAAACATAATACTTTAAATAATAAAATCAATCATAAATTTGAATATGAACAGCTAGAGGACGAGCTCTCATTTAAAATACCAACTAGAAAAGACAGTCAACCAAAAATAAAAGTTCTGAAAAAAGAATAGGTACTGTATAAAGATATCAAAACACTCTGTACTGTACCTATGATCTGGATGAGTTTGCTTTACTTTATGAAAATTAGCCAACTTTTTCTAAAGTAATTTCTAAACTAATTCAATTTTTTGTTTCCTACAGAATACAAATACTTTACTAGAAAATATTCTGATTCTATTCTGTCTTAGAAAATATCAGTTTCAGGGAAAAAAAGCTGATTATAAAGTTCCTATGGAAAAAAATAAACAAATAGGAATAACCAGAAATATCTCTAAAAAGAAAGTAGTGCTTTGATTTTTACGGGAGAATAACCATTAGCAAACTTCAAAACATACCCAGACTCTGGAATTCATATAGCATGATGGTGATATGAAGGTAGACACTTAGATGAATCAGAAGATAAAGTGCAGAAAGAGAATCAAAATTGGATGAAAATTTATATATGTAAAAAAATCTAAAATCTCTGGGGGAACATCAAATTGTTTAATGAATAGTACAGAAATAAACAAGCAGACTCTGTGTGAAAACAAAGCTAAATCCACAGTCCATCAGAATAAAGTCTATAAATTATAAGAAATTAAGTATAAAATTTCTGCTTTATTGACTGTGCCAAAGCCTTTGACTCTGTGGATCACAATAAACAGTGGAAAATTCTGAAAGAGATGGGAATACCAGACCACCTGACCTGCCTCTTGAGAAACCCATATGCAGATCAGGAAGCAATAGTTAGAACTGGACATGGAACAACAGACTGATTCCAAATAGGAAAAGGAGTACATCAAGGCTGTATATTGTCACCCTGCTTATTTAACTTATATGCAGAGTACATCATGAGACATGCTGGGCTGGAAGAAACACAAGCTGGAATCAAGATTGCCGGGAGAAATATCAATAACCTCAGACAAGCAGATGACACCACCCTTATGGCAGAAAGTGAAGAGGAACTAAAAAGCCTCTTGATGAAAGTGAAAGAAGAGAGTGAAAAAGTTGGCTTAAAGCTCAACATTCAGAAAACGAAGATCATGGCATCTGGCCCTATCACTTCATGGGAAATAGATGGGGAAACAGTGGAAACAGTGTCAGACTTTATTTTGGGGGGCTCCAAAATCACTGCAGATGGTGCTTGCAGCCATGAAATTAAAAGACGCTTACTCCTTGGAAGGAAAGTTATGACCAACCTAGATAGTATATTGAAAAGCAGAGACATTACTTTGCCAACAAAGGTCCATCTAGTCAAGGCTATGGTTTTTCCAGTGGTCATGTATGGATGTGAGAGTTGGACTGTGAAGAAAGCTGAGTGCCAAAGAATTGATGCTTTTGAACTGTAGTGTTGGAGAAGACTCTTGAGAGTCCCTTGGACTGCAAGGAGATCCAACCAGTCCAACCTAAAGGAGATCAGTCCTGGGTGTTCATTGGAAGGACTGATGCTGAAGCTGAAACTCCAATACTTTGGTCACCTGATGTGAAGAGCTGCATCATTGGAAAAGACCCTGATGCTGGGAAGGATTGGGGGCAGGAGAAGAAGGGGGCAGCAGAGGATGAGATGGCTGGATGGCATCACTGACTCGATGGACATGAGTTTGAGTTAACTCCGAGAGATGGTGATGGACAGGGAGGCCTGGCGTGTGTGATTCATGGGGTCACAAAGAGTTGGACACGACTGAGCAACTGAACTGAACTGAAATATAAGTCATATATACAGGACTTCCCTCGTGGCTCAGACAGTAAAGTATCTGTCTACAATGTGGGAGACCCAGCTTTGATCCCTGGGTCGGGAAGATCCTCTGGAGAAGGAAATGGCAACCCACTCCAGTACTCTTGCCTGGAAAATCCCATGGACGGAAGAGCCCGGTAGGCTACAGTCCACGGGGTCTCAAAGAGTCAGACACAACTGAGCGACTAAACTTTCACTTTCAAGCAAAGAAAGGTAAAATGAGAGAAAAGGGTAACATTTCCTTATAACTGACAAGTGAATCTAATATTTTGCTCTATGCTTATGTTGAATGATAGAGAATGGAGACAATTTACTGTTTTTGTACTAAACAATAGCAGGAGCAGGCAAAAACAGCTTAGCTGCTTTTTTTAGTAAATACCAGGTCTAAGACGTAAGATTTTGCCTTCCAATCAATATTAACAGCTTGTTTACCAAGGCTCTCTTCAAGATTCTCATTTTGTCATTTTCATCAACCAAAAGCAATTTTGTCATGTATTTTGCATAACCTCAGCCAACACTTGTTGTGTAAGATTTGTCTTACATTCATCCTTGCAGGCCCTGAAATTCTTTAGATCTTTCCCCTAATTTCCGCATTTTGAGATACTACTTTACTCTGTCAAGTTGGTGTTCTCCCCTTCTCTCCTCTTGTGTTAGTTAACCACACTAATTAGCTTAACTTTACTTGGTTAACACACTTTTTTATACTTGCCTTCTGAGGAATCCACATTTGACATAACCATACGTCAAAGTCCAGAAGTCACAAAAAGATTGAAAATGTCAACTCCATAAAAATTAATGAAAACATCCACATGGCAAAACACCATGAGAAGACCCAAAACACTAATCATGAAATGGGGAAAATATCTATGGCAAAGGGTGAAGTTCCTTAACACATAAAGTAAGCAATAAAGTGAGATGCAGTCCCCCCCAAAAAAAAAAATTCAACTCCATAAAAATTAATGAAAACATCCACATGGCAAAACACCATGAGAAGACCCAAAACACTAATCATGAAATGGGGAAAATATCTATGGCAAAGGGTGAAGTTCCTTAACACATAAAGTAAGCAATAAAGTGAGATGCAGTCCCCCCCCCAAAAAAAAAATCCAGCAGAAGAATTAACGTATAAACAACATGAATAAACTGTTAACACGGGGGGGGGGGGGGGGGAGGAAAAAACTTTTTTAAAACATTTAAAAGTACTTAGCTTCACTCATTTATTGTTGTTGTTTCATACATCATGTGTGACTCTTTGTGACCTCACAGACTGTAGCCCACCAGGCTTCTCAGTCCTTGGTATTTCTCAGGCAAGAACATTGGAATGGGTTGCTATTCCCTTCTCCAGGGGACCTTCCCAACCCAAGGATCAAACTTGCATCTCCTGCATTGGTAGGTGGATTCTTTACTGAGCCACAAGGGAATCCCAGCTTCACTCATTAGGAGATATAGAACTAAGCAAGAATTTCACATGGAATAGTTAGTAAGCAAAAGAGAAACATAAGGTGAGAATGAAAGTGGGCTGAGAATTAGAAACCTGGGTTTCAGGCTGAAATTTTGCAGGGCCTAGATGATAAACACTATTCATGTGTTTATTATGTGTGGTGGTGTAATCACCCACCAAGAGCCAGAAATCCTGGAGTGTGAATCAAATGGGCCTTAGGAAACATTACTATGAATAAGTCTAGTGGAGCTGATGTAATTCCAGCTGAGCTATTTCAAATCCTAAAAGATGATGCTGGTAAAGCACTACACTCAGTATGTCAGCAAATCTAGAAAACTCAGCACTGGCCACAGAACGGGAAAAGGTCAGTTTTCATTCTAATCCCAAAGAAAGGCAATGCCAAAGAATGCTCAAACTACTGCACAGGTGCACTCATTTCACATGCTAGCAAGGTAATGCTCAAATCCTTCAAGCTAGGCTTCAACAGTACATGTACTGAGAACTTCCAGATGTACAAACTGGATTTAGAAAAGGCACAGGAACCAGAGATCAAACTGTCAACATCTGCTGGATCATAGAAAAAGCAAGGGAATTTAAGGAAAACATCTACTTCTGTTTCATTGAGCATGTTAAAGCCTTTGACTGCGTGGATCACAACAAACTGGAAAATTCTTGAAGAGACGGGAATACCAGCCTTACCTGCCTCCTAAGAAACATGTATGAGTCAAGAAGCAATGGAACCGGACATGGAACAATGGACTGGTTCAATATTGGGAAAGGAGCATGTCAAACCTGTATACTGTCCCCCTACTTCTTTAACTTCTATGCAGAGTACATCATGGGAAATGCCAGGCTGGATGAAGCGCAAGCTGGAATCAAGATTTCCAGAAGGAAAATCAATAACCTCAGATATGCAGATGACACCACCCTAAAGGCAGAAAGTGAAAAGGAACTAAAGAGCCCACTGATGAAGGTGAAAGAGGCGAGAGAAAAAGCTGCCTTAAAAGCTCAACATTTAAAAACTAAAATCATAGCATCCAGTCCCAACACCTCATGGCAAATAAGATGGTAAAAAAAAACTAGCAACACTGACAGACTTTATTTTCTTGGGCTCTAAAATCTTTGTAGACATGACTGCAGCCATGAAATTAAAAGACACGTGCTCCTTGGAAGAAAAGCTATGACACACTTAGCATATTAAAAAGCAGAGACATCACTTTGCCAACAAAGGTCCATATAGTCAAAGCTATGGTTTTTCCAGTAGTCATGTACAGATGTAAGAGCTGGAGAATAAAGAAGGTTGAACACTGAAGAACTGATGCCTTCAAACTATGGCCCTGGACAAGACTCTTGAGAGTCCCCTGGACTACAAGGAGATAAAACCAGTCAATCCTGAAGAGAACCAACCCTGAATGTTCATTCGAAGGATTGATACTGAAGCTGAAACTCCAATACTTTGGCCACCTGATGCAAAGATCTGACTCACTGGAAAAGACCCTGACACCTGGAAAGATTGAAGGCAGGACGAGAAAGCAACGAGAGGACGAGATGGTTGGATGGCATCATCAACTCAACGGACATGACTTTGAACAGACTCCGGGAGATAGTAAAGGACAGGGAAGCCTGGTGTGCTGCAATCCATGGGGTCGCAAAGAGTTGGACATGACTTAGTGACTGAACAACAACAGCAAAGCTAGCAATCAGATAAAGAGGAAGAGATACATTGTAAAAGGATTAATGTGAAGCACTAGAATCCCAGGAAGGAGCAATGCACACAGTGAGACTGTGCTGAGACATCTCCATGTTATAAATGCTTGAAATTCACTTAAGTAAAAGCAAATTGACAGCTAATGATAAGAAACACCCCCTGCCCTACCCCACCTACACAGCTGTGCCTTCTGGCTTCTTACACTTGCCATTGTGGATGCATGCCAGAATTCAGATTCATTCGCTAGTGGTAAAGAACCCACCTGCCAATGCAGGAGACATAAGACACGTGGGTTTGATCCCTGGGTTGGGAAGATCCCCTGGATGAAGGCATGGCAACCCACTCTAGTATTCTTGCTTAGAGAATCCCATGGAAAGAGGAGCCTGGTGGGTTACAGTCATGGGATCACAGAGTTGGACATGACTGAAGTGACTTAGCATGCATGCAAAGATTGAAAAGAATGTCAACCTAAATGGGAAAGAGTGAGGGGCTGAGGAGGGCCCTCTTTGGAAAGTATTCATACTAAAAGACTAAAATGTCATTCAAGTTCATAGCTGGTTAGAAGAAATAGAAATATATGGGACTTCCCTTGTGGTGCAGTGGTTAAGACTTGGCACTTCCAATGCAAGGGGTGTGGGTTTGATCCCAGGAAATTAAGGAAATTAATCTCAGGAAATTTGGAAATTTGATCTCAGGAAATTAAGATTACACATGCCATGAAACGAGGCCAAGAAAATTTTAAATATAAATTAAATAAATTAATTTAATTAAATAAGAAACAGAATAAAAATTGAAGGACAGAAACTAGCCAGTGCCCTAGAAAGTTTCATCTCCTCCCAGGCTATGTCCAAAGCAAAATCTCCTGAACACCTTTGGTCCACTATTGATAGAAAGAGATCACTCTCTACTCAGTTCCTTTCTACAGTGTCCTCTAGGAAGTCTGTTTCTTCATCCCGTATAGCTTCTTATATCCATACTCCCTTCTTCAGACTTAAAACTAACCCTTTATAGTTTCCTTCACTCCCACTTTTCTGCGCATTCAATGTTTGTTTACTCAGCACAAGGGTGACCATAAGTCACCCTATCTGTAATGTCCCAAAATACATTGTGCCTGTGTTTTACTGAGTATGTATGCTATAGACTATTTTATAATTATAATAAATGTGAACACTTCTATTTCTCTCATTTCTTGAGAATAGGTCTCATGTTTGTATCACATCCTCCTAGCAAAGGATCAGGCAAAGAGAAAATAACGAATATATGCTTAGTAAGTGAATAAATGAAAGACAAAATAAATTCTAAAACTCTACAGTAGTTCCACATTGTGTACTGTCATACACAAACAGGAACATAACAAAGCAACTCATACTTTGAATAAAAGGCAAAACGCATGTTTAAGAAAATTACAGCAATCGTCAAAGTGAAATAGCTATCTATCTATGACCTGAAAATGGCATGGAAGAAAAATGGCTGAAGTATTTCTACAGAATAGGTATATATTCATCCATACTTCCCATGTGGTTCAGTGATAAAGAACCCGCCTGCCAATGCAGGAGACTTGGGTTCAATCCCTGGACTGGGAAGATCCCCTGGAGAAGAAAATGGTAACCCACTCTAGTATTTTTGCCTGGGAAATCCCTCTGACAGAGAAGCGTGGTGGACTACAGTTCACGGTAGTAGTAAAGAGTCAGACACGATTCTTTTTTGCAACTACTACTCTTTTTATAGTCACAAAGAGACACAACTAAGTTGACTAAAAAATCTACAGTGCATTCATCTACTCATTCAGTAAATCTTGACTTCAGCACATACCTTGGGGTCAGGCACTCTTTTAGTCTACAAAGGAATATCCTTATAATTTAGATAAAACTGGTTCACATCTGATTATGTTCAATAATTTTACCTAGCAGGGTCAATCAATAAAATAATGCTTTATTAATTTTTACGTTGAAGAATCATTTGGAAAGATTTAAAGCCACAGTTGGCATAAACACCTGGTCAACACATGCAGGCCCAACCCAATCTATAGTCTACATCTGAAAGCTCCCAAAGTATTAAATTTGGGTGTTTACAACAAATTTCAGACTCAAATAAAATATGAACTATGTTCAATATATTCTAAAATATAAAATAAAATCTTATAATGTATCAAATAAATCTTAACATACACTAATTTTAGATAGCCTGATTTAAAAACTAAACCCTATCTGCATGGAAAATAAGTTTATCTATGATAATTTTAATTCCTGAAGGT
>SJYT01058007.1:45761-80609 GCA_006410635.1 Cephalophus harveyi | reverse complement strand
GCAATCTTGATTCCAGCTTGTGTTTCTTCCAGTCCAGCGTTTCTCATGATGTACTCTGCATATAAGTTAAATAAGCAGGGTGACAATATACAGCCTTGACGCACTCCTTTTCCTATTTGGAACCAGTCTGTTGTTCCATGTCCAGTCCTAACTGTTGCTTCCTGACCTGCATACAGATTTCTCAAGAGGCAGGTTAGGTGGTCTGGTATTCCCATCTCTTTCAGAATTTTCCACAGTTTATTGTGATCCACACAGTCAAAGGCTTTGGCATAGTCGATAAAGCAGAAGTAGATGTTTTTCTGGAACTCTCTTGCTTTTTCCATGATCCAGCGGATGTTGGCAATTTGATCTCTGGTTCCTCTGCCTTTTCTAAAGCCAGCTTGAACATCAGGGAGTTCACGGTTCACGTATTGCTGAAGCCTGGCTTGGAGGATTTTGAGCATTACTTTACTAGCATGTGAGATGAGTGCAATTGTGCGGTAATTGGAGCATTCTTTTGCATTGCCTTTCTTTGGAATTGGAATGAAAACTGATCTTTTCCAGTCCTGTGGCCACTGCTGAGTTTTCCAAATGTGCTGGCAGATTGAGTGCAGCACTTTCACAGCATCATCTTTCAGGATTTGAAACAGCTCAACTGGAATTCCATCACCTCCACTAGCTTTGTTCGTAGTGATGCTTTCTAAGGCCCACTTGACTTCACATTCCAAGATGTCTGGCTCTAGATTAGTGATCACATCATCATGATTATCTGGGTCGTGAAGCTCTTTTTTGTACAGTTCTTCCATGTATTCTTGCCACCTCTTCTTAATATTAAGCCTTAGCATTAAGGCACATGGAATTATCTTGAAAGTTGGTTTTCTCTACAAAAGTTTAAAGAACCTTGAAAATCCCAGCTATCTGAAAAGTAATTTCCATCACCTTGTTCTCTTTATGAAATAGTTTTGTTATAGTTGATTCAGCCAAATAGTCAAATAGTGCCCTATACTGAGCACACCCTAGCTCTGAACTAAACTTAAAAATGTTTTCATTAACGCTGGTCTTCATTAATATTTTTATATTGTACACAGTACAGTGACACTCAGGAGCTTCCAAGTTTTAAAATAGACAAAGTGAAATAAATGATAAGCAGCTCAGTGAAAATTGTTTTGATTATCCCTTTGATGAGGTAATTTATATTCTTGGTCTAATGTACTAATCAATGCCTTTCATGAAACCCAGCACCCAAGCTGTTTTATTAAAAATGATTATGTGAGAAGGAAGAATAGGCATCATTTGTTAATCATCATTTTATTTCTACTGTTATGTTATACCCCATGGATATCCCACACACACACAAATCAATGACTGTAATCCAGATGATCCAATTGTTACTTCAAAGTTTTAAAATATTACTGTCATAAGAACATATCTTAACAACAAACAAAGGAAAAGTGAAAATGACAACTGGCCAAACCTACTTTTCAGGTGTATAATAATATTTGATGTTTTTTTTAGCATCAGAACCTCATTCAGAAGTGGTGGAAAATGAATTTTCATGGTGATATTCAAGCTGATCACAGAAAAAAGAAAGGAAAATGGAAATATATTAAAAAACTACAGTTTCTCTTAAAATGTTTTTAGATTTTTTTTTAAACATACAAGTGGATCAAAATTAAAAGCAGATAACACAAATGGAAATCAACAGTTCACTTTTGGTCTTCGATCATGCTTGTTGAATATGTGGTTTGGTAATTTGGGCTTCCCTGGTGGCTCAGAGGTTAAAGCATCTGCCTCCAATGCGGGAGACCTGGGTTCAATCCCTGAGTCAGGAAGATCCCCTGGAGAAGGAAATGGTAACCCACTCCAGTATTCTTGCCTGGAGAATCCCATGGACAGAGAAGCCTGGTAGGCTACAGTCCATGGGGTTGCAAAGAGTCGGATACGACTGAGCCACTTCACTTCACTTCAATTTGGTCCAAAGCCATATTATCTTAATTTGTGACTATACAAAAAACCAATGATGTGATTTTGTTGTTTTTGTTAGTGTTTAAGATTTTTTTTTAAAAAATTGAAATAAGTAGGAAGATGTTTTATCCTAATAGAACAAAATGCCTAAGGTAATGCTTGTTTAGTAGTGTTGTGTGGAAGACAGAAAAGTTCACCAAATAATTCCTCAAAGACAAAAATCCATGTAAAGTTTTGGGGGAGGGGACTTTCCTGATGAAGTAGTGAGTGCCAGAGTCTCAGGCAGCGCTTATTTTGATATGCATTAGAAGGAAAAAGAAGGTCAATGGGGCTGAACTTAGAAGCAAGTGAAAGAGGTGTCAAGAAATGGGATTGGACAAATAGGCAGGTACCGTATAATTTACCATCTTGTAGACCAAAGTAAAGAATTAGATTACATTTTCAGTGCAGTTGGAAGCCATTATAAGGTTTAAAAAATAAACGACATGAACAATTAAGATCACTCAGAGGAAGAAATCCAATTCTAAAAACCTGAGTTGTGCCCTCATAAACAACATTCATTTTAAGTAAATTACTGTATTTGTTGTTCGATCACTAAGTGGTGTCCAACTTTTTGCGACCCATGGCCTGCAGCAAGCCAGACTTCTCTGTCCTTCAGTATCTCCCAGAGTTTGCTCAGACTCACATCCATTGAATTGGCGATGCCACCCAAACATCTCATTCTCTGTTGCTGCCTTCTTCTCCTGCCCTCAGTCTTTCTCAGCATCAGGGTCTTTTTCAGTGAGTTGGCTCTTCACATCAGGTGGCCAAAGTATTGTAGCTTCAGCTTCACCATCGGGTCTTCCAATGAATATCCAGGGTTGATTTCCTTTAGGATTGACTAGTTTGATCTCCTTGCTGTAAAGGGACTCTATTCTGTAGCACCACAATTCAAGAGTGTAATTCTTCAGTGTTCAGCTTTCTTTATGGTCCAACTCTCATATCTGTACATGACTACTGGAAAAACCATAGCTTTGACTAGATGGACCCCTAAATAAATGTAATTATGCACCAGAAATGTTCAAAAGACTTCATTCTAGTCTACTTAAATTACATTTATTGGTTCTATTATGGGCCTAGCATACTGCCTATTTAATAATGGTGTCCAATATCAATTGCACACCTGAATATGAGACAAAGATAGGTTTATTGGTTACAGGAAGAACAGTAACTCAGCAGGTATGTTTTTCTGAGGTATAAAGGAAAGATCTGAACTTATTGAAAACTTGAAGTTTGGCTTAAGGCAGGTCTTTCAATACAGGAGTTTGTGGTATGAGTTGGAGGGGTAGTATTGGAGGGCTGGGGGTTGGAGCTAGATTAAGGTTGGGTAAAGATCATGATATAAGAAAGGGATTCTAGACATAGTACAGCAGGAACAAACCTGTATTGTGGCCTAAATTGTGTTCCCCCCAAATAATATGTTGGAAGTTCTAACATGTGACTGTCTTAGGAGATAGAACTTTTGGGTGGTAATTAAGGTTAAATGTACTCATAGGGATAGGGTCCTAATCCAGTATGACTGGAGTCTTTATATGAAGAGAAAAATCTCTCTCTCTCTCCCCCCACATACACATACCCACAGCCATACTCCCCCCACCCCTACCCCTCCTCAAGGAAAGGACATGTAAGCACACAGCAAGAAAGTAGCTATTTGCAAGCCAGGAAGAGAACCTTCACCAGAAACCAGCTATACTAGATTTTGGTCTGGAGCTTCTCAGCGTCCATAACTGTGAGACGATAAATCTCTATTCTTTAAACCACCCAGCCTGTAATAGTTTGTTATGGCAGCCTGAGCCGACTAATGTAGAAGATTGGGGAGATAAATTCCTGGTCCTGCTATCTTTACATTATAATTGATTTGGGGCAAGTTATTTAATCTCTTTGAGTTTAGTCCTACCCCTCCTCAAGGAAAGGACATGTAAGCACACAGCAAGAAAGTAGCTATTTGCAAGCCAGGAAAAGAACCTTCACCAGAAACCAGCTATACTAGATTTTGGTCTGGAGCTTCTCAGTGTCCATAACTGTGAGACGATAAATCTCTTATTCTTTAAACCACCCAGCCTGTAATAGTTTGTTATGGCAGCCTGAGCCGACTAATGTAGAAGGTTGGGGAGATAAATTCCTGGTCCTGCTATCTTTACATTATAATTGATTTGGGGCAAGTTATTTAATCTCTTTGAGTTTAGTTTCCAACAGTAAAATACAAATAATAAATGATGCTTTATGGTGTTTTCGTGAGAATCAAATAAGACTATATGGTTCCTGGGAAATAATGGATGTTCAGAAATTATGAAATTTCCATCAATCAGGTTACAGATGGTGAACAGGGTCTTAGGTACACAAGACACATTTGTGAAAGAAACAAATAGCTCCTGCTGTGATGAAGCTTATTGGATTCTACATTTTTCAGTGAAAAGATTAGTCTTGCTATTATATTTAAAAATTTTTTCATGCATAGTCGTGTGCCCAGTGTTCAATAAATGCCTGCTTAATGAAAAAGACATTTTTTTCTCATTGTTAATGAAGATATTTCCTATACATGTGTGATTCCATTAAGTGTAGTGTAAGAGGTATATACGACAGTGCTAAGCAAGTGTCTTCATTTTAAAGAGTAACATAAAATGCTCATTCATAATTTAGCCTGCATTTGTGTATTAGATTTTCCTCAGCTTTTTTGAAGGGTTCACATTTCCTGCCTTGAATTCTACTGAAGAATGCAATGCTAACTTTTTGAATGTCCATCATTAATTTGGGGTAATAAGGGACTACAGTTGACCCTTGAACAACCTCGAGCAATGTGGGGATAAGGAACACAGACCCTTGTAGTAAAAAATCCTGGTATTATATTATAATTGGTCTTCCATGTCCTTGGTCTGGCATTCTCAGTAGATTCAACCAACCACAGATTATGTAGTCTTTAGTATGTATTTATTGAAAAAACATTTTGTGTAAAAGTTGTCCCAGGCAGTTCAAACCCATGTTGTTCAAGGGCCAACTGAATAAAATCTGTCACTCAGAGAAAATAAAATTCATCAAGTTTCTTCTTTAAAATAACAACTCTCACAATCTGCAGTAGGAATCAGAATATATGAATCAAATGGAGGAGATATTGACTGTAGTAGTTTTCAAATATTTTGGCCATTGATGTTGTCTTTTTAAAATGTATTCTCTTTATTGAAAAAAAGGCCAAATAAAATTGAGCGCATTCCTTATGAATTTGTTTACATGAAACTTTAGGCGAATCTGAAAGTAGATCACCTTTGGATGGAGGTAGACTTTAAATGGTTTGAATTATACACAAAATAACTTTTAAGATAGTAAAATGTTTTATACACATATTGTTTTAGTGTTTGTTGCACATAGGCATTTGATCAGATTCATCCAGCTATAGGTCAGAAGACATTTGGTCCTTGCCAAAATGTTCTTGAGATTTTGTCTTATCTAAAATATCCAGGAGCATATTTAGTTTTGGATGGAATCTTTTGACATGGTCATGGACATTTTGAACAGTACCAAATATAACCAGATTTCAGGGACCTTTTGGTATGGAACATATGCCTTATGGGTAAAGTGTCTATGATGTTTTTGTCAGGACTAAATGTCCTGCCAGGGTTTAGAATACTTTAACTGCTGTGTGGAAGGTCTGCCAAGTTTTTTTGCACACATATTTTACAAATAAATCACAAAATCCTATGCTTTCCATTCACCCTGGTTCACTGGCTTATGATGTTATGCACCAAGTAACCTACAAGTGCAGCCACATAAAATTTTGTGACATGCAAACCTGCCCCTCCCACATCTTTGGAAAGAGTTGGTTGTTATTGTTCTTTTGTTGCTAAGTCTTGTCCAAGTCTTTGTGACGCCATGAACTGCAGTAGTCCAGGCTTCCCTGTCCTTCACTATCTCTGAATTTGCTCAAACTCATGTTCACTGAGTCAGTAATGCCATCCAACCATCTCATCCTCTGTCTCCCCTTCTTCTTCTGCCCTCAATCTTTCCCAGCGTCAGAGTCTTTTCCAAAGAGTCAGCTCTTTGCATCAGGTGACCAAAGTATTGGAACTTCAGCATCAGTTCTTCCAGTGAATATTCAGGGTTGATTTCCTTTAGGATTGACTGATTTGATCCTCTTACTGTCCAAGGGACTCTCAAGAGTCTTCTCCAACACCATAGTTTGAAAAGATCAGTTCTCCCGTGCTCAGACTTCTTTATGGTCCAACTTTCATATCCGTACATGACTACCGGAAAAACCATAGCTATCACTATATGGACATTTGTCAGCAAGGTGATATTCCTGTTTTATATATGCTGTCTAGGTTTGTCTTAGTTTTTCTTCCAAGGAGCAAGCATCTTGGAATTTTGTGGCTGCAGTCACCATCCAGAGTGATTTTGGAGCCCAAGAAAATAAAATCTGTCACTGTTTTCACTTTTCCCCCATCGATTTGCCCTGAAGTGATGGGATTGGATGCCATGAACTTTGTTTCTTGAATGTTGAGTTTTCCATCAGCTTTTGCACTCTCCTCTTTCAGCCTGATCAAGAAGCTCTTTAGTTCCTTTTTGCTTTCTGCTTTTAGGGTGGTATCATCTGTGTATCTGAGGTTATTGATATTTCTCCCAGCAGTCTTGATTCCATCTTGTGATTCATCCAGTCCAGCATTTCACATGATGTACTCTGCATATTAGTTGAATAAGGGTGACAATATACAGCTTTGACGTACTCCTTTCCCAGTTTTGAATGAGTCCATTGTTCCATGTCCAGTTCTAACTGTTGCTTCATTAAGAAGTATACAGATTTCTCAGGAGACAGGTAAGGTAGTCTGGTATTCTCATCTTTTTAAGGATTTTCCACCATTTGTTGTGATTTACACAGTCAAAGGCTATAGCATAATGAATGAAGCAGAAGTAGATGTTTTCTGGAATTCTCTTGCTTTTTCTATGATCCAATGAATGTTGGCAATTATATCTCTGGTTCTTCTGCCTTTTCTAAATCCAGCTTGTACCTCTGGAAGTTCTTCGTTCACATACTGCTGAAGGTTAACTCAAAGGATTTTGAGAATTACCTTGCTAGCATGTAAAATGAGTGCAGTTGTCTGGTAGTTTGAACATTCTTCGTCATTGCCTTTCTTTGATAGTGGAGTGAAAACTGACCTTTTCTAGTCCTGTGGCCATTGCTGAATTTTTCAAATTTGCTGGCATATTGAGTGCAGCATTTTAACCCTGTCATCTTTTAGGATTTTAAATTGCTAGGTTGGAATTTTTTATCTGAGGCTTCTTTGTTTTATCCAAGGATAACCTCCTTAAGATGGATGTTTTGTTATTTTAGTTTAAAAATGTTTGGAAAGAAAAGATGTGTTGGTTTTCTTTCAGCTTTAACTTTGTGTTAAAGGGAGAATTGTCTTTGTTGCATATGACCTCACTGTTAGATGAGAACTTGGTAGAAGTTGCAAACAATGTTGGTCTGTCAAGCTCCTTCAATTCTAATGTACCCATTAATGATAAGAGTTTGTTAAAAAAATGAAAAGTCAGAAGAAAATGCAAAACAATGTAGGAATTAGTGACACTATACCAAAATAAAACCAGTCCTAGTAAATTTGGAATATATGGCAATGTGAAATGTGAGCCTAAGCTTTTGTTAGAAAGGGAATCTTTTCACATAATGCAATGGTTGTTTTCCTGTTACAACTCACACTGTTTTTAAGCAACACCTTCAGGACAGACTCACAGTTAACCATAAAAATTGATCTTCAAATCAGTAGGTACTGTGTTGAATTTCAGTCTCAAATTTGTAAGCAGCTGGCTTTGTGACTCAGAGTTTATCATTTGTCTGCTCTGAACCTCATTTCCCTCCTTTATGAAAATAAGGGTAAAGACAAGATTGAGGGCAGGAGGAGAAGGGGACGACAGAGGATGACATGGATGGCATCACCAGCTCAATGGACATGGGTTTGGGTGGATTCCGGGAGCTGTGACTCAGAGTTTATCATTTGTCTGCTCTGAACCTCATTTCCCTCCTTTATGAAAATAAGGGTAAAGACAAGATTGAGGGCAGGAGGAGAAGGAGACGACAGAGGATGACATGGATGGCATCACCAGCTCAATGGACATGGGTTTGGGTGGATTCCGGGAGCTGGTGATGGACAGGGAGGCCTGGCATGCTGTGATTCATGGGGTCGCAAAGAGTTGGACACAACTGAGCAACTGAACTGAACTCCATTGTTTTTGAGAAATTTGAAATTTAAAAATGGTTTTCCTCTTTAAATTTATCAACAAAGAAAATTGGTTCTTCTGTAATTTGAGCATTGTGAAATCTCTTATTTATCTTTATTTTATTGAAAAAAAATTATTGTACAGGGTACTGTGTTGAGGTAATTGAGTAGGAAATGACAGCCGGTTCCAGTATTCTTGCCTAGGAAATCCCATGGACGGAGAAGACTTGTAGGCTACAGTTAGTGGGGCCACAAAGAGTCAGACACAACTGAGCATGAGAACAATAGGAAAAAATGTAATATGGACATAAGCAAAAAGGATTTGCTATATTCTTCATGATCTTAACCAATGGAGAAATTTGTATTCTGTTTTCATGAGACTTTGAGAATTCCCATTTGTCAGAAACTATATTTATTCAATATTACTAATCTTTCTGGTACATTTTCTTCTGTTTTTGCTTCTGAATGCAAATATCTTTAATGAGACATATGAGCAGTATTCTGGGACCTGTAGCCTGAGCCCTATCTGATGGACAGTTAAACGTCACACTTTCTCTATTTCTTATTTGCCTTTTTCACTGTGGATTTGGGGAACACTCTCCTTTCTTCATCTCATTGCACTTGGGAATTTATATTGGAACAAAAGAGCAATTTCTCCAAATTTTATGTTAATTTATTTAGAAAACAGTCATCTGACTTTATTAAAACACCCAGGTGTTTTCTGTTCCTATAGTATCAGTTTTCTGTTCCTATAGTATCGGTTTTTTGTAATACTACAGAGGTGATGCATCTTCCCAAAACATTGGGTTTCTGTTTCCTGAATTTCTCAAAAAAGTTTTCAGAAATTAGTTTATAAAAAGTAATCCTACACACAGTGGGTGTTTAAAATGGTATTTCCAATGAACACAGTTAAGTTAGCCAGCTTATCAGAAGTTTCAAAGGAACATAATGGAAAAGTTATTTTCTTGAATGCATCAGTCCAGTGCAGCATTTGTATTAGCTTTCCAGCTCATCTCATAGGAAAAATATACTTTATTAATCTATATCTGCACTTCTTAACTTTCATAAATGTTGTCTTGAAAGTGTTCAGTCAGTGAAGGAGAAAGAAGGATTTGGATGTTTCTAAAATTGAGGTTTCATGCAAAGTAATTAGCTATTGATAAGAATGTCATCAGGCTGTATCATGATTTTATTTGAGAACAACTGAAAAGTTCCATGAAATATGGTTTTAAGGACTAAAGTAGAAGAAAACAGTAGCTTTCTACCAAGTGGGGAAGATTCCAAGGTTCCAATAGGAAGTATTAGAGCAAACTCTTAATTCCATCTTAGGAGCAGTACTAGAGTACTGAATCAGATTTGAGATTCATAAGGTTATAGAGAAATATGAAGTTCTCAGACTCACAATTTAAACACGACTTTTTAAATGAAGTATTCATATTGCATATTTTGATGGAGTTAAGATGAAAGCATGTTATCAAAAAACAGTACCTTGATTTGATTTTAATGGAAAAATGAGATCTCTGCAAATTTATAGACTATGCTTAATGGAGATCTTACACTGAACTATGGTGTCATGATAATGGCTTGCTGCAGAGATAAAAGCATAGTTTGTCTGACTTCTGACTCAAAAGGTGAAATAAAGAGCACAGCAAGATGGAAATAGTGAGCACTCTGAAATCATTAAGATTTCATTGGATTTACATCCTGACTCACTGTGAGCTGTTGTGTGCCTCCAGGGAATGAATTTTATCTTCTCAATTCAATTTTTTAAGGTATAAAAATGGGAAGAATGTTACCTCCTTTCAGGAATGCCTTGAAGAATAAATGATGTAGTTTACACACCTAGGATGGTGTCTAGGGCTTCCCAGGTGGTGATAGTGGTGAAGAACCTGCCTCCCAATGCAGGAGACATAAGAGACACAGATTTGATCCCTGTATCAGGAAGATCCCCTGGAGGAGGGCATGGCAATCCCTCTTCCAGGGAATTAGAGGCTTCCCTGGTAGCTCAACTGGTAAAGTATCTGCCTGCAATGCAGGAGGCCCCGATTTGGTTCCTGGGTTGGTAAGATCCCCCTGGAGAAGAGACAGGGTACTCTTCTCTGGTATTCATGGACTTGCCTGGTGGCTCAGATGGTAAAGAATCCACCTGCAATGCAGGAGACCTGGGTTCAATCCCTGGGTTGGGAAGATCCCCTGGTTGGGAAGGCTTGGCAGCCCACTCCAGTATTGGGCTTCCCTGGTGGCTCAGACAGTAAAGTATCTGCCTGCACTGTGGGAGACCTGGGTTTGATCCCTTGGCCTCAAGATCCCCTGGAGAAGGGCACGGCAACCCATTCCAGTATTCTTGCCTGGAGAATTCCATGGACAGAGGAGTCTGGGAGGCTACAGTCCATGGGGTCGCAAAGAGTTGGACACAACTGAGCAACTAACACACAAAACATGCATCTCTAGGCAGAGGTTAAGACATTGGGTATTACAGCAAATACCCTGGCTTCTTTGAGTGTGTATTCTGACAAAGAAGATGGACGAGAGATAAATACAGTTGACCGATGAACAACAGGTGACATTGCTTTACAAGTCGGAAACATGCCTATAACTTCATAGTGAGACCTCAGTATCTCCAGTTCTGCATCTATGTGTTCAGCCAACTGTGAATCAGGTAGCCCTATGGAAGAGCTTACTGGAAAAAATCTGTCTATAAGTGGACCTGTGCAGTTCAAACCTTTCATTCAAGTGTCACATGTGTATAGTGAAACACCAAGAAAAACAAATCTGGGAAAGAAGAGAGCATGTAAAGGAGAGCCAAAAAGGACTCTCTGGAGGTATTTACTGCGGAGGGACCAGAAAGAAGTAAGGTGAACCCCTAGAGGACGAGGCCTTCAGGCTAAGCCAGGGAGGAGCAGTGGGACAGGAGACAATGAGACAATGTATTAGAAATGTGAGAGAGTCAGCGAGCCTGGAAAGGATGAAACAGGGGGAAGATCATACAGTTTTTTTTTTTTTTTTAAAGGTAAATGCATTTTATTTATTTATTTAAATGTTTTGGCTGTGCCATGAACCATGTGGGATGTTAGTTCCCTGACCAGGAATCAAACCTGCACCTCTTGCACTGAAAGCTAGGAGTCTTAACCACTGGACTGCCAAGGAAGTCTCATGAATTTTTCTTTTTTTTTTTTTGTATAAATTTGAGAGAGGACTTAGTTTGAATAAGAAAGTCATATAATCTGGTTTATATATTAAACTATCATTGTGATTACTGTGTGGAAATAGGCTTTACCACTAAGAGCAGCAACAGGGAGACTAGTTAGCAGGTTAATGTAGCAGAAGAGGTGAAAAATAATGGTGGATTAGACATAATGTTTTAGCAATGGCTGTGGTGAGATGGATTCAGCAATGTGATAGATTTTGAGATTGTAGTTGACAAGATATGCTAATAGAATCACTGTGGAATGTGGAAAAAAACAAAAATTGTCAAGGATGATTTCAGGTTTAAAGCAGCTATCATTTTGGAGTGTTTACTCTATGTCAGAATAGTAATTCAAAGAGGTGGGTGTAATTATGATTAGTGTCCTCATTACAGAGTTAAGTTTCCAGAGCTTGTACACTTACCCTCCATAATAGAATGCCTTTTAGCAAAGCGAACATTACTAGCTAATAAATAGCACTCCTTAAAATATGATAAAAATAGTAATAATACAGTCTGATATTTGTGTGTGTGGCAGCTTTATAAAATTTAAGGTTCATGGAAGGTCCTATGAATATTCTTAACAGTTTAATCTGTTCTCTCCTACAAAAGAAGAAACTATCACAATTTTTACCTGGGCTGAAAGGAATTACTGAGAATGATTTTATTTATGTGTATTTTCCTAATGAACATTTTCAGCCAAGAATAAAGACTAGCAGCTATTTCTATGATTTTAAAAAGTAGATGGTCTTCAATTTATTATTTTTCCTTCTCTTTTTTATTTTTAATTATTTTAATTGGAGAACAATTACTTTGCATTATTGTGATTTTTTTTTTTTTTTGCAATACATCAACATGAATTGGCCGCAGTTACACCTGTGAACTCCCCTCCTACCTGCCTCTCCACCCTATCCATCTGGGTTGTCCCAGAGCACCTGCTTTGGGTGCCCTGCTTCTTGCATTGAACTTGCACTAGTCATCTATTTTACATATGGCAGTGTACATGTTTCAGTGGTATTCTCACAAATAATCCCACCCTTGCCTTCTCTTGTTATGTCCAAATATCTGTTCTTTACATCTATGTTTCCTTTGTTGTAATTTATTAACATTTCTTCAGTGGCTAAGTTATTTTTACCAATTCACTAGCTCCTATCTCAGCGCTGATATTAGACACATCCTAGTAAATACTTTGGACAAAAAAAAGATACATAGTGCATTTACAAAAAATGCTTTTACTCCAAGTATTCCTCAGGTTTCCTTTTATCAATTCAAATTAGTTCAAATCAGTTAATGTAACTCTACAATTGCTTTACTTTTTCAAACATTTATGAATTTAATAAATATGCCTAATTACTTCTATTAATAAAATATACTATTGTGCATTCACAACCCACTCTGGTATTGGGCTTCCCTCGTGGCTCAGATGGTAAAGAATCTGCCTGCAATGCAGGAGACCTGGATTCAATCCCTGGGTCAGGAAGATCCACTTGGAAAAGGAAATGCCTACCTACTCCAGTATTCTTGCTTGGAAAATTCCATGGACAGAGGAGCCTGGGAGGCTGCAGTCCATGGGGTTGCAAAGTGTTGTGCACAACTGAGTAACTTTCCCTTTCCCTTTCATTTTAAATTTTAATATACTAAAAAGTTGTTATCTCTGAAGCTCAAACTGTTGATGCCTCAGTTAGGATGTTCCAGCAGTGTTCATAGTCTGTACTAACTTGATAAACTGCTGTAATTCCCTGGACCCTAGATGCCTCATAATTAAAATATTTCTTCAAAACTAAAATGCAACTTTCTAAGTAGAAAGGTAACTTGAAATAAAGAATAATGTACATTTTTCAGTTGTTTAATTTCTCAACAGTGTGACTAGTCCTCACCTTGGTTTCTAGTAAATCCAGACGAAGGCCTTTGGTGTCCCATAGCAATAGCTTTCGGCAAAATAGCTTTGCCGAAATCAGTTCTGCTTCTAATTCAAGAAAATGAGCAGTTAAGAACTAGTGATAGGCTAGAATGTGAGTCTCTTTGTAGGACATTTATCCTCCAAGTTGTCTCATGCCACACTATATTGATAGGACACAGCCCCCAAAGTCTGTGTGCACTTATCATCATTGTAATCATACGTGTAGAGGATTTTACCCTCATTTAAGAGATGAGAGAAATGGGTTCACATGACACACTTAGAAGTAGTGGTCTGAGTGGCTCAAAGCTGTATTTCTGGAGCAGGTTTAAAATCTTTACCTCACCATTCCCTAGGGTGATCTAGGGAAGTTCATATGTTCTCTGGCTCTGTTTTTCCAGTGGCAAAATGAGGACAACAATATGAACAACTTAAAGAATTATGAGAATTATATAGTATGATAGATATAAGACCTCTTATCATATTGTGCAAATGACAAATTCTCAATAAATGTTAGCTTTTGTTGTTCCCAGCAATTTATCCTAATGTCACAAAGTCAGTACATGGTTAAACTAGATCTTAGGCCATTTTACTCTGTAGAGTTTTTATTGACTCTCTACCACAGCTGCTTTTACACAAATCACGTACTTTATTTTTAGTCATGATCATTATTTTGTATTACAGGAAAACTTTACTGATACAGGGATTAAGAGATATTCTATCTGTACTATAATTCTACTTTATATCATACTGTACTTGCTGAGTGCTAGGATCCTGGCTAAAATTGTCATGGTTACATCCTGGTTTTACAATGGGCCAGTAATACTATTTTAACTTCTACACATGAAAATTTTCTCCTTCAGAAAATAGGGACAAATATCCAAAAGACTTCTTTTGGAAATTAAATGAAAAGTTGGGTACATATATATGTATGTGTATGTGTGTGCATGCAAATTGATATATATATATGTATACATATATATATGGCTTCCCTGCTGGCTCAGCAATAAAGAATTCATCTGCCAATGCAGGAGATATAGGAGGCACTTGGTCCATCCCTGGGTTGGGAAGATCCTTGGAAAAGGAAATGGCAACCCATTCCAGTGTTCTTACCTGGAAAATCTCAGGACAGAGGAGCCTGGTGGGTTATAGTCCATGGGGTCTCTAGAGTTAGATACAACTTAATGGGGTGAACTCCGGGAGTTGATGATGGACAGGGAGGCCTGGTGTGCTGCGATTCATGGGGTTGCAAAGAGTCAGACACAACTGAGCGACTAAACTGAACTAAACTAGTGACTAAACAACAACAACAATGAACATGTATGTGTATGAGTGTCCCACATGTGAATCACAGTATAGATTTTATATTAGAATATGTTACATAAATATGAAATCCATACCATGAGAGTTTTCCATATATGAATATAAAATTCAACCATAATTCACATGTGGAATCCTCCTAAATCCTAAGTAATATAATCTAGTAAAATTTTTCAAGATTTTGACATGTGGTGTACTAGCTTGAACCTGAAGATCACTTTCTGTTTTGGAATGAGCCTACTCTGTTTTGTTCTGTTTTAGGGAAGCAAATGGATGTTGGTTTCTTTCAAGATCTCATTTATGAACTAACCTTTTCTTGATCATCAATGAGCTATATAAACAAGCATCTCAATGATTGATGAAAAAAATTTTTGTGATTGATCACAGATTGATTGATCATAATGATTGATTACAAAAAGTCAAAGAAGGACTTTAAGGTTCAAGAGTATATATCTTTATTATTTTCTTTTTATAAAACTTTTGACAGTCTTGTATTAACTATCTAATTACTCTTAAGTGTGGCTGAAATGTCATATTCTAATAAAACACACCTTCTGGTGACTTTTTGAGTTTTAGAATAGCACCTGCTTTCACTGCTTGCTTTCTCGTGCGTTTTCCTGAGTGATCCTCCCATTAACACTGTGAAGTATCATCTGCATGTTGTAGGTGTAAAAATTAAGGTATACAGTAAATAATGTGACCGTATTTTAAGTGATTAGAAGAAGAATCAATCTTATGTTTTTCTAGTTTGGTATAGCACTTTTTTCCTATGCTAAAATTGATCCTGTATTCATATTATTGTTTATTTTGAAAGCTCCTAATTCTTTCCTTCTTTGCAAATTACCATAAAGCCTTAAACAATGATGCCATTGTCTGTTGATTAAATCTGCTAATCAAGTGGGGCTCAGTTAAGTTTGAATTTCATTATCAGGAATTGTTCCTGGCTGGTGTTTTCTGATTAGGCCATAAACTGCTAACAGAAGGATTGAGACTATCTTGGCGTTTGTACCTCTCATTGTGTATAGATTGATACCAGTTATATGATAATTATATGGCATGTCTTTCATGACTGAATGAAAATATCTAGGATTGGAAAGATATAGGTTTCAGAGCCATGCTAACTTGAGTTTAAATCTGATTTTTGCCACTGTTTATTTGAGTGACTTCTCATATTCTAGCTGTGTGACTTTAGGCAGTGTTGAAGTGAAGTGTTAGTTGCTCAGCTGTGTTCGACTCTTTGCAACACCATGGACTGTAGCCCGCCCGCTTCTCTGTCCATGGAATTCTTCAGGCAGGAATACCAGAGTGGGTAATTCCCAACCCAGGGATAAAACCCAGGTCTCCTGCATTGCAGGTGGATTCCTTACCATCTGAACCAACAGGGAAGTCCATTTCTTCATCTATAAAATGTGACTAATAATCCTTTTCTACCATAGCCATTACAGAAATTAAAATAACAAATTTACACCAAATGCCAGCATTCCTGACTTATAAAAAGTTATGCAAACATTGTTAGTCTTTCCAATTCCATCATCTTTTTACATTTTAGAATAAATTTATTTCAATAAATAATTTTATTTTCAAACCAGTGTTCTATAGAACCACTAAACCAACCACTGTTGGTTTTCGATTCAGGTTATTCAATTGAAAACTAAATAAATAAATATGACTTTCATCCTTATAAGTGAATTTTGTTCTTTGGCTCTTATTTTATTTTCAATCAGAGTTTTAACTTTGTTCTTCTCATTTAAATAATCTTCAAAAGATTTTGCCATAAAATTCATCTGAATATATAAAATATGTAAGAAAAGTATGAATGAATCTGTATACATATTGCCATTTAATAATCATAGACCATTAATGTATAAGATGGATAGCCTCTAATAGCTTTCCGACTGATTATATAAAGCTCTTGAATCCAGGTCACTAGGAAAATGGATGGTGGACAGCAAAGAGCCATGGGTTATTCACATAGTTGGAAGACGTATTAAAAGAGAGAAATGAGACTGAGCGGGAGATGAAGTATATAATCCACCTGGAATATAAGCATATAAGCAGGTGGATTATATAGCTATTTTCCTAACTATAAATTATGCCAGCAGGCTCCTTTTAAAAATCAAATCTAATCACACTAAACTCTATGCTTTCAAAACATTTCTCAGGGTTTGTGTGTGTTGTCATAAATTCTGAAGTCAGAGAAACTTATTTTGAATAAAAGTCCTGATTCTAACAGAGATGAGCATGTGAAATGAAGTAGGATCCTGTAGCACTTCTAAAGTGTTACGTCTTAGTTTCATTGTTTGTCTCAGTTTCATTGTTTATAAAATCAGGATAACATTTGTTTCTAATATACCCATTCTTCAGTTAAAAATAAAACAGCAGTGAAAACAAAACTTTTGTGCTTTATTTATGAAATGACCTTTATAATGAATCCCATCACCTTATCTGAGCTCTTTATTTTTCACCTTCCTTAGCTCCTGATACCGGGTGTTCTGTCTTTATCCTTTGCATCTTAGACTTGATGGTTTAAAATGCTCCTCGGATATTGTTATAGTTATTTATGGAAACCATGATTTGAACTTATTCCACCTACTTCCTTTTGATCTGGATAAAACACTGGCAGACTATTGTTGCCCAGTCTTGGCCCACCAGATTTCCCCAGCTCCCACAAAATGGACAAATTCAGAAGAGATTGAAAATTGAGAAGTTGAGTCATCAGTTCAGTTCAGTTCAGTCGCTCAGTCGTGTCCGACTCTTTGCGACCCCATGAATCGCAGCACGCCAGGCCTCCCTGTTCATTACCATCTCCCATGTTTCCACTGTTTCCCCATCTATTTCCCATGAAGTGATGGGACCAGATGCCATGATCTTCGTTTTCTGAATGTTGAGCTTTAAGCCAACTTTTTCGCTCTCCTCTTTCACTTTCATCAAGAGGCTTTTGAGCTCCTCTTCATTTTCTGCCATAAGGGTGGTGTCATCTGCATATCTGAGGATATTGATATTTCTCCCGGCAATCTTGATTCCAGCTTGTGTTTCTTCCAGTCCAGCGTTTCTTATGATGTACTCTGCATATATGTTAAATAAGCAGGGTGACAATATACAGCCTTGACGTACTCCTTTTCCTATTGGAACCAGTCTGTTGTTCCATGTCCAGTTCTAACTGTTGCTTCCTGACCTGCATACAGATTTCTCAAGAGGCAGGTTAGGTGGTCTTGTATTCCTGTCTCTTTCAGAATGTTCCACAGTTTATTGTGATCCACACAGTCAAAGGCTTTGGCATAGTCAATAAAGCAGAAATAGATGTTTTTCTGGAACTCTCTTGCTTTTTTCATGATCATAGCTGTTTTCAAATGTTTGAAATTATATAGAGTACGAAAGGACTTACATCCTATAAAATTTCACAAGGCTTATCTCAGACAGTGACGATGTAAATGTTAATGCCAAGCCGTGTCTGATATAAACATGAGCCACAAACATAACTTTATAATCCTTTCCTCTTTCCTTTCCTGTGAAACGAAGACCAGCAACATCCTTATCCTTGTCATATGACTAAAAAGCATAGATTGATTCCTTATAGTACTTAGCTTTTAAGCCTTCTAAGCATCAACTTTCCTTTGCCGGCTTAGTAGTCTTCCTGTAAAAATTTATAAAATAATTTGTAGTTATCATATTTCACTCAGTGTTTTATAATGTTTTTCTTATTCTGACTGTAACAAAAAAAATCCCTCTAAATTGCACAACAAGCATATCTCTATTTTTATGAAGGGAAACCTGCAACTCATTGTGATGGAAGCAAATCATTTATGATCAACTACTGCTTCTCCTCTGACTTCTTCGTCCTTTTCATCCTCTTTACAGGATAAACTGAGCTGTTAAACTAGGTCTTCTTAAGGTGTACTGCCTCATTCAAAATCTCATTGTTTCTTACTTGAATTATTATTTTTATATTTCTGTTTCTACCTTCATTGATCCATTTTCTACTTGTCCAATTTTACATCTTCTGTTTCGGTTTTTGTTTTTAAGATTCAGAAATTTAAAAAACATGTTGAAATGGTTCAGGGACTATAAAAATGACTCATATTCCTAATTTTAAAATAAGTTGTCTTAAATATTTTGATATATTTGCTTCTAACTTTGTTTATTTATATCATTATTTTAAAATATCATTAGGGTGCTCTATGAATGCAGTCAGTTCAGTTCAGTTGCTCAGTCATGTCTAACTCTTTGTGACCCCAGGGACTGCAGCATGCCAGACTTCCCTGTCTATCACCAACTCTTGGAGCTTACTCAAACTTATGTCCATCTAGTCAGTGATGTCATCCAACCATCTCATCCTCTGTCATCCCTGTCTCCTCCTGCTTTCAATCTTTCCCAACATCAGGGTTATTTCCATTGAGTCAGTTCTTTGCATCAGGTGGCCAAAGTATTGGAATTTTAGCTTCAGTATCATTCCTTCCAAAGAACACCCAGGGCTGATCTCCTTTAGAATGGACTGGTTGGATCTCCTTGCTGTCCAAGGGACTCTCAAGAGTCTTCTCGAACACCACAGTTCAAAAGCATCAATTCTTTGATGCTCAGCTTGCTTTATAGTCCAACTCTCACATCCATACATGACTCCAGGAAAAACCATAGCTTTGACTAGACAGACCTTTGTTGGGAAATAATGTCTCTACTTTTTAATATGCTGTCTAGGTTGGTCATAGGTTTTCTTCCAGGGAGCAAGTGTCTTTTAATTTCATGGCTACAGTTACCTTCGGCAGTGATTTTGAATACAATAACTTCCTTTTAAAAAGTAGATCATTGCAAATAAAGCTGACTTGGATTTTCACTGGCCTAATATCATTTAACTTAGCACTTCTTAAAGGCAAAGTAGGTTAGACAAAACCTCCAGCTAAAATAAAGCTTTCATCAACTTATAACTGTTGTATGCAGGTAGATTCTGTTTTATGTATTATACTGTGATCCCATAGATGTAAATCCCTCTCATATTCTAAAAGCTTGCTGAATATCCATAACTAAACATACTTCTGTCCAGACAATTGAACTTTCTGTCTTTGTTCACAAAATCCTACTCTGTTTAGGTTCCTGAGAAATCCTGTAGGACTCTTTTAGGCAAAGATGATTCTGCTTCTTTCAAGACCTCTTTATGATCCTTTCTGTTATGGAAGTTTTCCTAGTGTTCTGAAGTTGTGAGTTTTGTGTAGTCTCACCTGCTAGATTTTGAAGACCCTGAGAGGAGAGATTTTTTTTTTTCATGTTCATGTTACTCCTCAATCCAAAATGATATTGGATGATGGATCTCAACATGCTTAATAGTATAAAAAGTAGATAAAATGAGGATGATGAGTGCAAAGGATAATGGATGAGGTCAGTAAAAGTTTCTGCTTGGTATTTATTAACTTATATAATACAGTTTTAGATAAAGTAATAGGGAATAGGGATTAAAAAGTGGCAATGTTTCACAGGTTTCCTTCAATGCTCATCTAATTCAGTAGATTTCCAGAAATAAAACATTGGTTTTAGAGAGGAGATACTAAAAAAATGTTCTCATTGAGAAAAGTTAGATTTTAGAATTTTTTTCAAGTGTTGAAACTCATTATTTGTCCTTATATGTGGTGGGATGTGGGAGGGGGATTCAGGATTGGGATCTCATATACACCCATGGTGGATTCATGTCAATGTATGGCAAAACCAATACGGTATTGTAAAGTAAAGTAAAAATTAAAAAAAGAAAAAGAAAAATATAATAAGTGAATTGTCTGTTTCTGTAAATTATTTAGCAGTTGACAGTTCTAAAATAATTCCTTGAAATCTTGATCAAATTATACAAAAGAGTATTTTTGCTTGTTTTTAGTTTTATGTAACCCCAACTGAGTCTTAATTCCTTAAAGTGCAGAAAAATGGCAACTTATTGATAGACAATCAATGTGAGTTTAATATATATGTAGAATTAACATGGAGAAACTATAGGTAATCATGTTTCTGGAGTTATATTGATTTGGTATTGGGGAATAATTTCAATAATTAACAATATTATAGTAATTCAATTGCAATAAGATTGATATCAATCCAGTAAAAGGAGATTCCGTTATTTTGTGCTTCTAGGTCTTTAGAATTAATTTAACTATACTCATAGTCTAGTTAGCTACAGATTGAAGGAGAGGATTTGATTGATTAAAAAAAAGAAGGCTGAATGCGAGGAATTTGTTTAGGAATGTATGTATATTGCTGTGTGGAAATACTGATGACTTTTCAGAGAGAAAGGAACTATTTCACCAATAACAGAGCCAGCCTATGGGATACCAGCTGACCAGCAATCAGGGACTTTTAACCTCAGTCAAAACAAAAGTTTCCTTGAAGAGCTATATGGCAGTGTTACCCCTTAGATCTTTAGTACATTAAATGACAAAAGTACTTTTATTGAACTTGCCTGTGGTCTCATTTTGATTAAAAGTTCTTCTTCAGCATTTCAGTCTTGCCAGTTACCATCTCACTGCATATGGACTAATTTAAAAGATAAGTCACATGCTGAAATTTCTAATCTAGATAAAAGAGTTCTGATGAAATGAGTTCCAGAGATAGAATTACTTGGTGTTTCTTAAATGGCAGTATTAATCAAAAAGAAAATCTATTAAATTGGATGAAATAAAGGTCACTATGTATTTGTCAGCTTTTCTATGCAGCAAACAAATACAAAACTCTCATGGCCTAAGATATGCACATTTTCCCTCATGAATCTAGGTTAGCAGAAGTGTGATTGAGAATGTAATTATGTTTCAGGCTACAAGTCGAACTTGGGTCTTTTCAGTATGTTTTATGCTGAGGATCTGGTCAAAAGCAACCAAGATTTTTTTTTTCCCTTGCAGATTGGAACATAAATGCTCAGCACATTTTGGGTCCCTGTTTGTCAGTTCCATTAAGAGTTCCATGGTGAAAGCAAGTCAAATGACCAAGGCCAAGATCAGTGAAGGGAGGAAGTAAATTCTGCTCATAATGGGAGGAGAAAGTAAATAAATCTTTGTTGATCAGTTACTATATTTAAAATGGATAACTAACAAGGACTTCCTGAATCATACAGGAAACTCTCCTCAATATTGTGTAACAACCTAAATGGGAAAAGAATTTGAGAAGGAGTAGATGTATATGTATAACAGAATCACTTTCCTGTACACCTGAAACTATCACAACATTGTTAATCAACTATACTCCAATATAAAATAAAAAGTTGAAAAATAAACTTTATCACATGTACTTAGTAAGTGAACTCAAAATAATAAGCTGGCATTTTCAATGCCAATTTATAGGGAAAAAGCAAAACCTTAAACCTAAGTATTAGTTCACCTGCCCCACCTACCTGAGACCATTTACTGGGAAAAATTTTAAGAGTACAGTAAGTAAGGTAAGAGATTGCTATGGAATCACTGAAGTGAAACTGCTTCTAATGTCAGAACGATGCATCTGGCCACTCTGAATAGTTTATAAGCAGAAATTGTGTTTATTATTATTGCTTGATTTTTCTGTGGAGAAAATCACTATATGTAGCCAAATATACAGTGTTTACTTTTAGAATAATGGAATCTTGAATATGCGGTTACAACATACCAGAATAAAGACTGCATTTCTCAACCTTCCTTGCAGATAGACAAGTGCCAACTTCTTGTCAGTGAGATGTAAGCACAAGAGATATGTGGAAGTTCCTAGAAATTTCAAAACTCAGTAGACATGTTCAAAGCAGAGCAATCATATGAAAAAGCAAGGGCCCCTGAGGACTTTGTAGAAGGAAGCCCTGAGCAACATCACATCTGAATTTTACCTGAGGAGAAATCAGAGTACCAGCACTAACTCAGGTGTCTTGACTCTTGGATTTTTATTATCTTCTCTCTACTTTTCTTATCATGAACTAGGGAAAATGTCCTGGAACTTGTGAAACCTTTAAGATTTTCTTTCCCGCTTATTGCTGTTAGCATGTAAGGACTGTGACTACAACCTCACTTTGATAAAATTTAACTTGTAAATATTGATGCTCCTTGCTTGTCTTCTATTAACAGTGACTTCACTAGATTACTAATTTCAAGCTAGTAACTAGAAAGTAATTAGAAACAATAAACTCATCTAAAATTCCATGTTCAGGAAATATTCACTTTCCAAAGCTGTTTATCTTTTTTGAAAACAATTGTATAAGATGTATTTTAATGATATATGTGAGAGGATTGTGTCAGTCATTCCATGTATTTATTTAAATTAAAAAACAAGGGGAAAAAAGCTCTGTTTCCAGTATTCTATTTTCATGAGGTATGGTCATGGGAATGCTTTAGATAGTGTTTATTCTGACAAATAGTACTACATTCCTCATGGTCAATATTTAATGGAAGTGACAAAATGATTTATATGCTGTGGCTTCATAAACTCATATACCACAATTTCCAACAGATATTATAGCACCCTTTGCTGGCTTCGTTTTCACCCGGTTAACTCTGGCTCACCTTTCAATCTTAGTTTTAACATCACTTCCTCTACATTTCTAAAATCTAGGTTGGGTAGTTTTACTATTTGCTCTTATGGTCCATTGCATTGCTCTTGGTAAGCAATATATTCTATTCTACTGTAACAGTCTCTTCTACCTTCTCTGTTTCATAAGAGTAGAACCTGTTTCTTATCTATTTAAAATATTATCACTGGATAATGATGTTTAATAATATTACTTTATAGAATAAATAAATGAACCACTATATCAGTGAAAGCTAACTGAAAAAAGGATAAAACTTTATATGCACAATACTATTAAGTTCCCAAAAGAAACTATTCAGAAATTGTTTAATCTCTATTTCACACATAGGATATTGGGGATTTAAAGCAATCTACCCAAATTATTGTATGATTCAGCCACAGACATAACCTCTATTTTATATCAATAAGCATAGCTTTTCTTCACCACTGTCTGTGACTTCCACTAACTTCTGTGTCTACTTTTCTGTATCTTATATACTTGTGGATTTTAGCCTTAATTGATTTTTCTCCTTTCACATTTTCTATCAAATCTATTCCATAACTTCAGCCATCCTGTTTTTTCATGCCTGGTTCTCCTCATCTTCCCAGCTATTAGCCCTTCATCCTCAACTTCATGCTGGAAATTTTAATTTAAATATTTTCTTTAAAAAATATGTTTAATTAATTTATTTGGCTGTGTGGATGTGGAATCTTTGTTGCATCTTGAGGGATCTTTTGTTGCAGTACGCAGACTCTCTAGTTGTGGCACATCAGCTTGGTAGTTGCAGTGCAAGGCCTTAGCTCCTCCACCATAGGGGATTTTTGTTCCTGACTAGGCATGGAACCTGCATCCCCTGCGTTGCAAGGTGGATTCTTAACCACTGGACCACCAGTGAAAACCTGGAAATTTCAATTTAGATGTCTCATATCATCTCTGGCAGAATTTAAAATAAGTAAAATCTATAAGTCAATTTTATATGATATAGAAAGATGAATATGATAAAGGGACAGGTTATCTTTATTTGTTAAATTTGGAGGCCATTAATCAAAAGTGAAGCAATTATCTTTAAATTAAATGGATCCTCTTTCACTGCCAGTATAGCTAGATCAACAGAGAATGGTTATAAAATTTGGAGAGAATACACAGAGCAAATAGCAGCAAGCTCTGGAGAGTAATGACAGGCAGGGAGATTCTGATGGTGAGTGATCTGGAATGTTTCCTTTTTTCAGCTTATAATATCAGGATGGTGATACTGGAGGGAAAATAATAGTTTCTCTGTCCTGTTACTAGGATACCAAGTCACAGCAATCATGGTTGCTGGAAAGGGGCATGGGGCAATCTCAGAAGGAGAAAAGAACTGGAGAGGGAACTTTCAAATTCTACTTGCCTGTATCTCTGCCTTATGGCAGAAGAATGCATGAAAAGAGGTGATGTTTGAAGAGAGATAACCGTCTAGTCAAGGCTATGGTTTTTCCAGGAGTAATGTATGGATGTGAGAGTTGGACTGTGAAGAAAGCTGAGCACCAAAGAATTGATGCTTTTGAACTATGGTGTTGGAAAAGACTCTTGAGAGTCCCTTGGACTGCAAGGAGATCCAACCAGTCCATTCTAAAGGAGATCAGCCCTGGGTATTCTTTGGAAGGAATGATGCTAAAGCTGAAACTCCAGTACTTTGGCCACCTCATGCGAAGAGTTGACTCATTGGAAAGGACTCTGATGCTGGGAGGGACTGGGGGCAGGAGGAGAAGGAGACAACTGAGGATGAGATGGCTGGATGGCATCACTGACTCGATGGATGTGAGTCTGAGTGAACTCCGGGAGATGGTGATGAACAGGGAGGCCTGGCGTGCTGCGATTCATGGGGTTGCAAAGAGTTGGACACATCTGAGCAACTGAACTGAACTGAACTAAAGCACAATTATGGAGCAAACCATGTGGTTTTCCAAAAGAACAGCATTCCAGTCAAATTGAATTGAGAGAAGACTGGACTTATTTTGAGTTTCAGGAAGGTCAGAAAGACTGTTAATCATGAAAGAGGAAAACAGTGGCACAAAGAAGACAAGAGATCAACACCAAATCTTTCAGTGTAAAGAGAAACCATTAGATGATTTTGAGCAAGACTAAAACATAATTTCACACATCTGGCTGAGGTTTAAACTGTTCAATATACAAGGCTAAATGTTGCAACAGCAAAAGTTTTAGAATTCTGTTCTGGTAGCCTAGGCTCCAGGCTAAGGAGATTCTTAAATGCAATAATAACTTGTTGAATTCAGAATGCACTTTGAACCTCTAGTATACAAACATAGTTTCAAACTATGCTGCAGTAAGTAACTTCAGTGGAGAGATTACCCTAACTGCTGTGATACTTCACTTATTTAAATTGCATTCAAATCTACAATCAGCTTCCTCTTTGACACTGATTAACTCTGAAGTGCCATCTTGGGAGGTATTCAATAAATGTTCATTTCTGAATGCTGTTTGTATTGTACAAGCATCCAGACTACCTGATCAGACTGACAAAAATTTAAATCCCTTCTTATGTTACTAGCTCTGTAAGTTTTGGCAAATTAAATAGCCCTCCTTTCCTAATCTTATCTTGTGGAAAATATTTTTACCTTAGTCATTGTCCTCAGCATTAATTGGGACTGTATATGTGGAACACTGGACATGATCCCTGGCACTTGGTAGAAATTTAACAAAAAAATGACTGATTATATTCAATTATTTGATGCTAAGAGAATTGTCATTGAATATTCATGGCATGAATTACTTCCAAGGCTTTAATATAAAACATTTTATGAAAGAAAGTGATGTTGATGTGCCCAGTGGTCATTTATTTTCCAAGCAATTGACAGAATGACTGGAATAAGAAGACACCACGCCTTGAATATAAACGAAAAGAAAAATATCATGTCTTTAATTTTGCATTATTTTTCTTAAAGAAGTACTCTACAATGTATAACATCTAGACTATACAAAAACCTGGAAACCAAAATAAATAATTTTAACAAGCTCTCTACTCTAAAAAGTATTGTTCCCTATTTTGAATCTTTCAAGAAGATTTTATGAAATTTGACTCAGATGCACTTGAGGCATTACTGGAAGGATATGTGATAAAATTCAGGACATATTAGAGCCTCAGGCTAGACACTGGTAAAGTGATAATGATATGGTTAGAGGTAGCAAGGAATACTACCTTTCTTCAGAGCAGAAACATATGGTGTTAGTTGGAGAAGTCAGTGACTGTGGTGGACTCATCACTATGTCTCTTGGTCTTGCTTTTAGAAATTGCATTAAGGATTATTTAATAAATTGAATAGAATATGATAAGAATTTGCCATATTCTTTTATTTTCGCCTTACCAGTTTGGGGATAAATAAAAATTGTGAGTCTAAAACGCATGAAATTTGAAAGTCTCGATCATGATTATAATTGAAAAGAATCTTGAGAGGAAAAAAATCTTAGTGATTCTAGTTAATTGATTAGAATCTAGCCAAATCTCTTTTTTCAACAAACTAAAAGAGAAAATGTAGATCTTTGCATTTGGATTATTATAGACATAAAGAGCACTATTAGAGGTCAGCAAGGTGAGGCGAAATTTGTGCTTAAATCATAAATGACCCTTTTCTCTGTTTTAATTGATGTATAGTTGATTTAGAACCCTCCTGCCAATTCAGGAGACATAAGGGACATGGGGCTACCCAATCCAGTATTCTTGCCTGGAGAATCTCATAGACAGAGGAGTCTGCTGGGCTACAGTCCATGGGGCCACAAAGAGTCAGACACCACTAAAGCAAGTTATCATGCATGCACATGCATTTTATCAACAAAAATTCTAATGATTTTTTTCAGCCATTTAATGGTCTGTCTGTAGCTTCTTGCATCAAAAATCATTGTTACAGCAGTTGTTCTACTATCTTAGAATAATGACTGTGATAGTCCTAATGATGGTGATGAGGGTACTATAAACAACAATTCTCAAACTCGTCTGCAAAACAGAATCATCAAAGGTATCTGTTAAACACATTAATGATTACATCAGCAATTTTGATTCACAATGTTTAAGTTGAAAATTAGTATCTCATATGCTTTTTTCAAAATGTTTTTAATTTTTAGACTATTATGTTGGTTTCTACCATACAGCAGAGTGAATCAGCCATAACTCTACATGTATCCCCTCCTTGAGCCTCCCTCCTGTCCCCCATCCCATTCTTCTAGGTCATCACAGAGCACTAGACTGGGGTCCCTGTGCTCTACAGCACTTCTCACCAATTACTCATTTTACGCAGCGTAGTGTATATGTGTTGATGCTGCTTTCTCCATTCATCCCACTCCCCACTTCCCCCACTGTGCACAAGTCCATTGTCTACCTTTGTGTCTCCATTCCTTCCCTACAAATAGGTTTATCAATAACCATTTTTCTAGATTCCATATACATGCTTTTATTTTAAGAAATGAGTGGTTTTCTTGTAGCTAGTATTTAAAAACAATGGGTGTAGATAATTTTCAAAGACTTGAGCCTGTTTGATGTTAAGCATATTTTAGCATATTTATTGGATATTCTTTTCAAACATTGTGCAATCTGCTCATAAAAATATTCACTTTCACTTTCTTAGGGACTATTTTCTTGGTAGTCCTAAATTTGAAAAGAAATAATTAAAAATGAATTCATCATTATCATTTATTAGTATTTGATTTTACTGTAACTTGTTTTACTTAATATCTTTCAGGAATAAATGAGAAAGTCAGAATATCTAAATATAATGTTACATAATAATAAAGGGTAAAAAGTTCATTCATTTTTAAGATGTGTATAAGAGACAGGTAAGAGACCAGAGAGAGGAAGGAATCTACGATGATTCTCAGAATTCACATTTTCATCTCTTTAGTGTTGGAGAAGGCAATGGCACCCCACTCCAGTACTCTTGCCTGGAAAATCCCATGGATGGAGGAGCCTGGTAGGCTGCAGTCCGTAGGATCGCTAAGAGTTTCACTGTTTACAAGATGTGTTATCATTCTAAGTTATAGCCTTCAAATTGTTTCTAATGTAAGTGAATATAAGGATAGTATCAATAATGGTTTTAATGAAGTTGTTATAAGGGTCAGATATGAAAGTAAATATAAATATATGGTCCATGATAAGTATTTAATGAATATTCTAGTTATTTTAATATTTTATATTTTAAGTGAAATGACTTTTGTCACTGCGACAAAAAGTTTCAATTAATGTCTAAAAAAAGCAATATGGTTAAATGGAAAAAATGTTGACATGGTATAACAATCATAACACAAATGAGTCTGAGAAGTGGGACTTCTTTTATCAGCTATGTGACTTGCTTCATATATATATATATATATATATATATATATGTAAAAAGAGATTATAATAATACCTGAATTGCTGCTGCTGCTGCTGCTGCTAAGTCACTTCAGTTGTGTCCAACTCTGTGCGACCCCATAGATGGCAGCCCACCCGATTCCTGGGGTTCTTCAGGCAAGAATACCGGAGTAGGTTGCCATTTCCTTCTCCAATGCATGCATGCATGCTAAGTCGCTTCAGTCATGTCCGACTCTGTGTGACCCCATGGACAGCAGCCCACCAGGCTCCTCTGTCCACAGGATTCTCCAGGCAAGAATACTGGAGTGGGTTACCTTTTGGCTACCCTACCTCATTAAAGTGCTCTGAGGTTTACATCAGGGATTGCATAGTAAGTACTGATGCAAACTGTCCATTATGCTTTCATGTGTTTCCAGAATTCTCACATAACATGCTAATTGGAATAAGCATCTATCAGTACTGGAAAGTCACCAGTCAAGACAGGAGAATAAAAGTGAAATGGTAGTAGCTTTCATTGAAAAAGCACCTTACAGTAAAGTTTGGAAGTAAAGTGATCTAAGACAGAATGTGCAGTTTGGGTGTGTTAAATTGATGAGGGAAGACATAGTGGGAAGATACAAGAGGGAGATCTATGCTTGGCTTCTAGCTTCAGAAAAATCTGGAATTCACTTTTGATTTCTAAAATTCCAGAAATCTGAAGTAGATTTTTAAAAATTTGTACTAAATTAAAATGTTGTGCCCCTCTGATTATTTGTAATGAATATCATCTTCACCAGTAATATGCAAATAAATTACTTAAAAATTGCTCACATTATGAAATTCATGCTTTCATTTGTTTTTGCGAATTTCCTGCTCCAATTAACTTCAGGAGATCATACAGAGTAATTTACTGTAACCTAGATTCAAGAAAAAGATGAAATTCTTTAGCAGCCCATCACATTTATGTTCATGGGAAAGGTTTCTAATATTTGTGCCCATTATATTGTGAAACTGTTTTTCATGGCAAAGACTCTCTAAATCATAAGTTCTAACAAATGATTGCTTTCTCACAGCATTATGAGTCCCAGAGGTGCTCAGGGCAACTGGGTAACTGACAAGATTTGAATACAATTTTTACACAGTATTTTTGCTGTTTATAGCATGCAAAAATACAATATTAGTGATTTTTCTGAGTCTATTACTGACAATATAATTTCACACTATTTCCTTGTCATTTTGTATTACTTTAAAACTTAGAATTCTATCAATAATGATTGCTGTTTATCTAAGTCACAGGAAATAGTGTGTTTGTATAAAATCAGGTATCTTGTAACTGGGAACAAATGGAGTGAGCCTAGCAATTGTTCACTAGGATGGAATGAATCGACCCCTAAGTTGGGCCCATGAAACACTGCAAGATTTTCATTTAGTTGGTTTTGCTGTTATGTCAGTTGAATAAAACAGTTGACATGCCTGATAAAAATACGTGCATAAACTATCTCTATGCTAAGTCGCTCAGTCATGTTCAACTTTTTGCGACCTTGTGGACTGTGGCCCACCAGGCTCCTCTGTCCATGGGATTCTCCAGGCAAGAATACTGGAGTGGGTACCCATTCCCTTCACCAACGGATCTGCCCAATTCAGGCATTGAATCCACAATTCTTACATCTCTTGCATTGGCAGGTGGTTTCTTTTCCACTAACACCTTTTGTTGTTAATATATTAGCTTATTAGATAATTTTTGCCAGTCTTCAATGTAAACAGTAAATCCTAAAAGTCATAGTTGGACCCTGGATTGAATGTCCTTCACTTACTTCTTCAGATAAACCTTCTACCATTTTCTGCTGAGTGGGTGCTCAGGGTGGACTACATTCATTACTCCTGGGCTTCTGGCTTCTGATTGTTTTCAACAGGGAGGAACAATAATATGTAGGATAGAGAGAAACTAATGAGGTCTGGGAATTCATTTCCTCAGCTTCTTCCCCTGGAGAATTTTCCCAGGAAACAGCATTTCTATGGTCAAAAACCATAATCCTGCTCCACTTATATCTGAATCCCCATTCAGATTAATTTTTTCCAGTGGTGGTTCAGATGATTAAGCATCTGCCTGCAATGCAGGAGACTAGGGTTCGATCCTTGAGTCAGGAAGATTCCTTGGAGAAGGAAATGACACCCCATTCCAATATTCTTGCCTGAAGAATTCCATGAACAGAGGAACCTGGCAGGCTACAGTCCACAGAGTCCCAAAGAGTTGGACATGCCTGAGGGACTTTGACCCATAGGGTGGTCATGGTGCCCTGCTGTACTTGGCCTTGTGGTTTACCCTCATCCTCACACACCTTTGAAACTAGTCTCTGTAATATAAACTCTGTAAATTGCCTAATTTGATAGCTTTTTTTCTTTTGCCATGTCTGGGACTGATACAACCCATTAAAAATTTTTTTTTTTTACCGTCATTTCTTTAAACACAAAATGTTCATCTTCTTCTGGACTCTTCTACTTTCTGTATATCATATCTTGATATACAACACTGCTGCTGCTGCTGCTGCTAAGTCGCTTCAGTCGTGTCCGACTCTGTGCGACCCCGTAGGTGGCAGCCCACCAGGCTCCCCCGCCCCTGGGATTCTCCAGGCAAGAACACTGGAGTGGGTTGCCATTTCCTTCTCCAGTGCATGAAAGTGAAAAGTGAAAGTGAAGTCGCTCAGTCGTGTCCGACTCTTAGCGATCCTACGGACTGCAGCCTACCAGGCTCCTCCATCCATGGGATTTTCCAGGCAAGAGTACTGGAGTGGGGTGCCATTGCCTTCTCCAACACTAAAGAGATGAAAATGTGAATTCTGAGAATCATCGTAGATTCCTTCCTCTCTCTGGTCTCTTACAATCAGCATCTTACTGCTGGCAGTTTATTGAATATGCCCTCAAATGTGGTTCCTTGCCTTGAAATGCCTTTTCCTTATCTTTTCTTGGAAAACTATTTTTCCTTCAAATTGAAGATCAGATAGAAGTTCTTCTATTGAGCTGTCTTGAAAGTCGTCTCCCATTCTAAGTTCAAATAATCATTCCTTCTTTCTTTAGATCTATATTTTTTGCTTTTTATTTTACTCTGATCATATCATGCTCTATTTTGTTTACTTATATATTAGTTTACTCAAACCAATAAGATGGTTCCTTGAAGGTAGAAATAGGTCTTACTCATTTTTCTACCCCAGAAGATCAGCCTAGAACTTGATACGAAGTAAGTGCTCAATAAGTGTTTTCTAAATAAGATTACTATAAGTTAATATAGAGTTTACTGTTTTCTTGCCACTCTAGGGTTGTTAGGATACAGCTAATTTCCCTGGGTGAACATCTTGACTGATAAACTGTTTATCCTGTTTACTCAGGGCTGGTGGTGGAGAGGAAAAGACAGCAATCAGGAAGTCAAGTGGAGTAAGAGATAGAGATCTCGTATTCCAGCATACTCTCCAAACTCCAAAACCCTGGATTCTTTTATTTTTGAATTAATTTTTATTGGAGTACAGTTGCTTTACAATGTTGTGTTCTTTCTATTTTATAGCAAGGTAAATCAGCTACATGTATACACATCTTCCTTCATTTTTGGATTTCCTTCTAACTTAGGTCACTACAGAGCACTGAGTAGGGTTCCCTGAACTATGCAGTAGGCTCTCACTAGTTATCTGTTCTATACATAGTATCAATAGTGTATGTATGTTAATCCTAAAGTTCCAATTTTTTCCACCTCCTGTCCTTGATGTCCGTATATTTGTTCTCTACATCTATGTGTCTATTTCCATTTTGCAAATGAGACCATCTAAACCATTTTTCTAGATTCCACATATATGTATCAATATTCAATATTTGTTGTTTCTCATTCTGACTTATTTCACTCTGTACCACAGTCTCTTAAAAAACCCTGAATTCTTGTATGTTACAGAGATTGGCTACAGTAGATATGCTTTTCTTGACTTACGGAAATTTTAGTGATTCCTTTCCTTTGATAACATTTTTTAAAAATAGCCTATAAAATGAACCAAAATATAACTATGTTGACAGATCCTAGAAAATTAAAATTAAAAAATTAGCATTCCCCAGTAAGAAATGTTTATTGAATCTATTCTGTTCATCTAGTTTATAAGTTTATAGAAAGTAATCACATTATTAAGTATCACTTGCAGTTTGAAAGTGTGTAGTGACAATATTATAAAGTTTACAAGATAGTCATATTATTCCAAATAAATAAAATCATTTTCTAAAAATTATTGAGCCCTTACTATATAGCAGGCTCTGTACCTAAGGATCAGAACAGTGGTTCTACTTTTCATGACCTCATCATGATACAAGGGCAGAGGGGAAGGTATGCAGATAGTTAGCCATGATAATGCTGTGACTTTAGTGATAGAGTCTCATGGATAGAATTATAGAGAAACTAAGATTTGCCTTTCCAACTTTTAAAGAAAACGATGCCATGATTTTTCTCCAGCAAAATGAACAATAGAAGTATTTCAGGAACACTGATGCTCCCAAACTTTAGACAAAGGAAAAAGCTGGTATCTTACTCTCTTTTGAAATTATTGCTTTTATTTATTTATTGAAGTATAGTTGATGGATATTGTATATGTTGTATGCATTAATAATATACATAATATAATAATGTATAATATAATGTTACAAGTGTACAACATAGTGATTCACAATTTATAGCAGTTACACTCCATTTATGATTATTATGAAATACTGGCTATATTTCCTGTGTTATATAATATATCCTTGTAGTTTATTTTATACCTAATAGTTTGTACCTGTTAATTCCCTACTCCTGTATTGCCCTTCTCTATTTCCTTCTCCACACTGGTAACCACTAGTTTAGTCTCTGTGTTTGTGAGTCTGCTGCTGTTTTGTTATATTCACTGGCTTTTTGTACTTTTTAGATTGAAGAAGGCTGTTCCCCTGTGATAGTGTTCACCCGTGTTACACCCTATCCCCAGCTTAAATTCCCACAGATATTCATTACAGATATTCATTCCCTTGCATTTCACGCTAAACTCTTTTTCATTTATTTTTACTCCCCTGGCAAGATGACAGCCCTCATAACATTCAACTCGGTTTATTCTGAGCTGCAGCTGCGTGTTTCCTGGGAGCAGTGACAGCGGATTTCATTTGAATTCATTGTCACTAAACACTAACCTCATGTGGGCTTTAATATTGCCCAGTGGCCATATGATAAGCCTCATACCTGTTTTTCCCCCCTATTCTTCTAGATGACTGTTTCAAATTTCCTTGTCTCCTCCCAGATTTCCAGCAACAAGTCCTCTCTGTCTCAGGTGATGATCTTATTCTCTATTTAATGGATTAAAATCAAAGCATCCGGAACAAAATTCTACCTGCTCTAACTTAGGGTTCACTTCTCCAATTCCAAAATCCTCAGTTTCTTTTTTTCTGATGTTTAAATATTTTTTTCATAGCACTAATCACCATCTGCACATCACTTTAAGAAAAAAGTTAACTTCTATACCTCAGTTGTCTAAAGCAGTTCCACACTTGTGGTAGTATTAATAGCAAGATAACTGTAGAATGAATAAGGGAGATGGGTAATGCTTTGTACACTAAGATGAATCTATCATGGTGCTATGGGCTGAGGGAGGGAGCAGAAGTTATTCTGGCCTCCACACCCATTCCCAGCAGAACAGGTTCAAATCTGTCAGCGTTATCCTCAGCTTTCAAGTATCTGGCTTGGGTGACTCCCAATAGAGCATAACCTGCACAGTGTTTCTCAGTTTGCAGTACAAAGAATCTTCTAGAGGACAACAACAAAAAGTATGGACTCCCATTCCCTGACTCACCAGAAATTCTAGTTTGGAAGTTCTGCATCGCAAGGAATTCTGCTCCAGGTTGTTCCGGGTCTAAAGTTTGAGAAACACTGCCTTCAAGAATTTAAGACAACATTTTAAACGGGATTTTAATTCCACTACTGCAAATATTTATTGACAGATACTGTCATTCCAGCATCAAAAAGGCAATGAAGGGCCAGCATGATCATCCTTATTGTTTTTATTTTCTTTTCAAAGCCATACCCATGCATGCATAGTTAGAACCGTGTCAAATTTGGGGTAAAGGGTCAATGTCTTAAATAATTACAAAAGAAAACAAGTGATTAATCAGCAAAGTGAAGTTTTCCAAATAATGAAATTTGCTACTTTCTCTAGCGTCAGGAAGAGCATCCCTGCCTCAGTTTTAATTAACATTAAATACATCTGAAGTATCATGTACCCCTAATATATCATTCTTCATAGCTCAACCCCCAGAATAATTTAGGGAAAAAATAATAATAGATTAGGGAATGCACTTTCTTCAAAAAGCTAGAGTGAAGAAAAGGGCAGACTTAGCAAGAAGTCAGTTCCCTTTTGATACTTAGGCGTGCTCTGGTAACCTCAAATTGAGAAGCATGGATGAAAAAGA
>SJYT01058007.1:0-44519 GCA_006410635.1 Cephalophus harveyi | reverse complement strand
AAGAATTGATGCTTTTGAACTGTGGTGTTGGAGAAGACTCTTGAGAGTCCCTTGGACTGCAAGGAGATCCAACCAGTCCATTCTGAAGGCGATCAACCCTGGGATTTCTTTGGAAGGAATGATGCTAAAGCTGAAACTCCAGTACTTTGGCCACCTCATGTGAAGAGTTGACTCATTGGAAAAGACTCTGATGCTGGGAGGGATTGGGGGCAGGAGGAGAAGGGGATGACCGAGGATGAGACGGCTGGATGGCATCACGGACTCGATGGACGTGAGTCTGAGTGAACTCCGAGAGATGGTGATGGACAGGGAGGCCTGGCGTGCTGCGATTCATGGGGTCGCAAAGAGCCGGACACGACTGAGCGACCGAACTGAACTTAACTGAGACATCACAGGAAATGACTGAACATCATGGTTATGCCTCCAAGGTGAAGTAAATCAGTAGAGGGGGCTGTAAGGAGAAGAAATCACTGGAGGAGAGAACTTTGAGCTCTTGTAGCTTTTCGTGACTGACTCGTTATGTCAAGAAGGTCCCAGATTTGTAGGACAGGAATAGAGATACAGACAGGGAAAGGACTCGGGGACACAGCAAAGGAAGGAGGGGGGCACAAATTGGCAGATTAGGATTGTCATATAGAGATTATTTTATACACATATATGCACTATATGCACATATATACGTACATGATACACATGGGTGAAATAGATAGCTAGTGGGAAGCTGCGGTATAGCACAGACTGCTCAGCTTGGAGCTCTGTGATGACCTAGATGGGTGGTGTGGGAGGTTCAAGAGGAAAGGGATATACATATATACATGTATACATATGCTCTTAGCAGATTCACGTAGTTTTACGTAGAAACTAGCAAAGCATTGTAAAGCATTTATACTCCAATTGGAAAAAAAAAAAAACAGTGAACAATAAGGCCCTACTCCATAGTACAAGGAACTATGTTCAATATCCTGCAATAAACCATAATGGAAAGAAAAATAAAAATAATATATATATATATATGCATGTGTGATATATATATCACTCTGTACAGCAGTAATTCAGTTCAGTCGCTCAGTCATGTCAGACTCTTTGCGACCCCATGAATTGCAGCACACCAGGCCTCCCTGTCCGTCACCAACTCCCAGAGTTCACTCAGACTCACATCCATCGAGTCAGTGATGCCATCCAGCCATCTCATCCTCGGTCGTCCCCTTCTCCTCCTGCCCCCAATCCCTCCCAGAATCAGAGTCTTTTCCAATGAGTCAACTCTTCGCATGAGGTGGCCAAAGTACTGGAGTTTCAGCTTTAGCATTATTCCTTCCAAAGAAATCCCAGAGTTGATCTCCTTCAGAATGGACTGGTTGGATCTCCTTGCAGTCCAAGAGACTCTCAAGAGTCTTCTCCAACACCAGAGTTCAAAAGCATCAATTCTTCGGCGCTCAGCCTTCTTCACAGTCCAACTCTCACATCCATACATAACCCCTGAAAAACCATAGCCTTGACTAGATGGACCTTAGTCGGCAAAGTAATGTCTCTACTTTTGAAAATGCTATCTAGGTTGGTCATAATTAGCACATTATAAATCAACTATACTTCAATAAAATATTAAAAAATGGAAAAAAAAATCCCAGATGATGACTCTCAGCAAGGATAGTGATTCTGGTTCATAAAAAGGCCCAGCTGTATGAAGCAGGATAATTTATAAATGTTTCAATGTGTGAGAAAGGCTATAATCAATCTGCAAGTTGTGGCAACAGTGCCAGAGGAAAGGTCTCATAATAAACAGGGAAGCGACCTAGTACCTTTTAGACACCTCTTCTCATGTCTATGTATTTCTCAAATGGTAGCCGGTACTTCATCCCTTTATTTATCAAGTGTTTATTAAACTTAATAAACAATGACTTCCTTTGTGACTCAGCTGGTAAAAAATCCGCCTGCAATGTGGGAGAGCTGGGTTCAATCCCTGGGTTGGAAAGATCCCGTGGAGAAGGGAAAGGCTACCCACTCCAGTAATCTGGCCTGGAGAATTCCATGGACTGTATAGCCCATGGGGTCGCAAAGAGTCGGACATGACTGAACAACTTTTACTATCTTTTCCTTTTTGTTAAACTTAAAATATGACTGTATATATAACTCATAGCACTGATACTGGCATCACAGTTTGACAACATTCTTATGATAGTCTTTGTTCAAAGGAGGGATTTTTTTTGCAAATTACTAACTAAGCCTGTTATTTTGTATATGACTCATTCAGTATAAGAAAGCCAGACTTAACTCCTTCATTTTTGGTCCTATAGGCTGTTTAAATTTGTACTCTTGTGTTTCCCACACCTTCCTTCATTTTTCTCCTTATTCCTCTCATACCATTCCTAAGCACACAAACATATAAAGTACATAAAAACGAGTGCCATTCTGCCCACTCCTCCATGTGACTATGAAGATGAATCCAAGAATCCTGCCAAAATTTACCTAGATCTTTCAGCTTTAAAAAATAAGATCTATTTCACCTAGCATAATATCCTTCAAGTTCATCCATATTGCCACAAATGACAGGACTTCCTTTTTTAATACTGCACAATATTTCATTGTAGTTGTATATTCTACATTTTTTTCAACTTTTCATATGTCAGTGGACATTTCAATTTGTTTCTCTGTCTTAGATCTCATGCATGAATGTGAGAATACAGATATCTATTCAATATCCTGATTTCATTTTTTAAGAGATATATCTAGAAGTGGTATTGTTGGATCATATCATCGTTCTACTTTTAGCTTTTTGAGGAATCTCCGTACTGCTTCTTATACTGGGCTCAGTTCAGTTCAGTCGCTCAGTTGTGTCCGACTCTTTGCGACCCCATGAATCGCAGCACGCCAGGCCTCCCTGTCCATCATCAACTCCCAGAGTTCACTCAGACTTGCGTCCATCGAGTCAGTGAAGCTATCCAGCCATCTCATCCTCTGTTGTCCCCTTCTCCTCCTGCCCCCAACCCCTCCCAGCATCAGAGTCTTTTCCAATGAGTCAACTCTTTGCATGAGGTGGCCAAAGTAGTGGAGTTTCAGCTGGGCTGGCACCATTTAAATTCCCACCAGTAGTGTATAAAGATTCTAGTTTATCTACATCCTCACCATTTGTTATCATTATGCTAGTAAAATAAGGCAGACACAGAAAAACAAGTACTGCACGTTATCATGTAAATGTTTAATCCAAAACAGACAAATTCATACTAAAAGTAGAACAGTGGTTGCCAGGGACAGGGTGCAACAGGAAATAGGGAGATATTGGTCAAAGACTACAAACTTTCAGCTATATAAGGTGAAGAAATCTAAGTTGAATGTGCAATATGGTGACTATAATTTATAATACTCTATTGTATACTTGAAATAAGCTAAGTGAGTAGATCTTAAATGTTTTCGCAACCCAAATTTTTTAAAAAATAGAATGAGTAAGCTAACTATGTGAGGCAATAGCTATGTTAATTAGCTTGATTATAGTAATCATTTCAGTTTATGCATATAAGAAGACATCAGGTTTTTCACATTATCTATATACACTTTTTATTTGCAAATTCTGTCTCAATAAAACTGAAAAACGAATGAGTGAATGAATGAATGAAAATAAAAAAGACTAGACCAAGGTCCCTCTGGTGCTAGGAGGGATCAGAAGCCCTATGCCAAGGTCAGAGTTCAGTAGAGAAATGAAATGAAGGAGAATTGCATTTCTTAGGCATCTTAGATACCAGTGCACAGGTGACTGTGATTCCCTCAATCCTTAGCATCAGAATGAGGAGGAAACAGTTACACTCTCTGGTTTTTGGGTCAAGGACACCACCACCAGGGCCCTTACTGTGACCAGCTATGATGAGTAACCTTCGGGACCCTACAAACATCCACTGTTATGGCTCCCACTACTGTTGGATGGCATCACCGACTCAGTGCACATGAGTTTGAGTTGGTGGTGGACAGGGAGGCCTGGTATACTGCAGTCCATGGGGTCACAAAGAGTCAGACACGACTGAGTGACTGAACTGACTGACTATCGATAGAAATATATTGTCTGTGTGTAGTTCTGCTCCTGCTTTCCTTTGGTCCCTGATGGAACTGGTGTACTTAGGGACATCTTAATAAAGCATGTTCAGTTCAGTAGCTCAGTCCTGTCCAACTCTTTGCAACCCCATGAACTGCAGCATGCCAGGCCTCCCTGTCCATCACTAACTCCCAGAGCCTTCCCAGTCTCATGTCCATTGAGTCAGTGATGCTATCCAACCAACTCATCCTCTTTTGTCTGCTTCTCCTCCTGCCTTCAGAGTTTCCCAGCATCAGGGTCTTTTCAAATGAGTTAGCTCTTCAAATCAGGTGGCCAAATATTGGAGTTTCAGCTTCAGCATCAGTCCTTCCAATGAACACCCAGGACTGATCTCCTTTAGGATAGAATAGTTGGATCTCCTTGCAGTCCAAGGGACTCTCAAGAGTCTTCTCCAACACCACAGTTCAAAAGCATCAGTTCATCGGTGCTCAGCTTTCTTTATAGTCCAACTCTCATATCCATACATGACCACTGGAAAAACCATAGCCTTGACTAGATGGATCTTAGTTGGCAAAGTAATGTCTCTGTCTCTGCTTTTTAATATGCTGTCTAGGTTGGTCATAACTTTTCTTCCAAGGAGTAAGTGTCTTTTAATTTTATGGCTGCAATCACCATCTGCAGAGATTTTGGAGCCCCCCAAAATAAAGTCTGACACTATTTCCACTGTTTCCCCATCTATTTCCCATGAAGTGATGGGACTGGATGCCATGATCTTAGTTTTCTGAATGTTGAGCTTTGAGCCAACTTTTTCACTTTTTCACTTTTTCACTTTCATCAAGAGTTTAGTTCTTTAGAACTCCTTAGTTTTTCTTCACCTTCTCCCATGAGGGTGGTGTCATCTGCATATCTGAGGTTATTGATATTTCTCCTGGCAATCTTGATTCCAGCTTGTGCTTCCTCCAGCCCAACGTTTCTCATGATGTACTCTGCATATAAGTTAAATAAGCAGGGTGACAATATACAGCCTTGACGCACTCCTTTTCCTATTTGGAACCAGTCTGTTGTTCCATGTCCAGTCCTAACTGTTGCTTCCTGACCTGCATACAGATTTCTCAAGAGGCAGGTTAGGTGGTCTGGTATTCCCATCTCTTTCAGAATTTTCCACAGTTTATTGTGATCCACACAGTCAAAGGCTTTGGCATAGTCGATAAAGCAGAAGTAGATGTTTTTCTGGAACTCTCTTGCTTTTTCCATGATCCAGCGGATGTTGGCAATTTGATCTCTGGTTCCTCTGCCTTTTCTAAAGCCAGCTTGAACATCAGGGAGTTCACGGTTCACGTATTGCTGAAGCCTGGCTTGGAGGATTTTGAGCATTACTTTACTAGCATGTGAGATGAGTGCAATTGTGCGGTAATTGGAGCATTCTTTTGCATTGCCTTTCTTTGGAATTGGAATGAAAACTGACCTTTTCCAGTCCTGTGGCCACTGCTGAGTTTTCCAAATTTGCTGGCAGATTGAGTGCAGCACTTTCACAGCATCATCTTTCAGGATTTGAAACAGCTCAACTGGAATTCCATCACCTCCACTAGCTTTGTTCGTAGTGATGCTTTCTAAGGCCCACTTGACTTCACATTCCAAGATGTCTGGCTCTAGATTAGTGATCACATCATCATGATTATCTGGGTCGTGAAGATCTTTTTTGTACAGTTCTTCTGTGTATTCTTGCCACCTCTTCTTAATATCTTCTGCTTCTGTTAGGTCCATACCATTTCTGTCCTTTATCGAGCCCATCCTTGCATGAAATGTTCCCTTGGTATCTCTAATTTTCTTGAAGAGATCTCTAGTCTTTCCCATTCTGTTCTTTTCCTCTATTTCTTTGCATTGATCACTGAAGAAGGCTTTCTTATCTCTTCTTGCTATTCTTTGGAACTCTGCATTCAAATGCTTATATCTTTCCTTTTCTCCTTTGTTTTTCGCTTCTCTTCTTTTCACAGCTATGTGTAAGGCCTCCACATACAGCCATTTTGCTTTTTTGCATTTCTTTTCCATGAGGATGGTGTTGATCCCTGTCTCCTGTACAATGTCATGAACCTCAATCCATAGTTCATCAGGCACTCTATCTATCAGATCTAGGCCCTTAAATCTATTTCTCACTTCCACTGTATAATCATAAGGGATTTGATTTAGGTCATATCTGAATGGTCTAGCAGTTTTCCCTACTTTCTTCAGTTTAAGTCTGAATTTAGTAATAAGGAGTTCATGATCTGAGCCACAGTCAGCTCCTGGTCTTGTTTTTGTTGACTGTATAGAGCTTCTCTATCTTTGGCTGCATAGAATATAATCAATCTGATTTCGGTGTTGACCATCTGATGTCCACGTGTAGAGTCTTCTCTTGTGTTGTTGGAAGAGGGTGTTTGCTATGACCAGTGCATTTTCTTGCGCCTGCACTAAGTGCCACCCATGTGGATACTTACCAGAAAAAGTGTCTACACTGAAAAAGGAAGACATAACCAATGAATACAACACTTTTTTAGCTAAATGCCTACACTGAATTTAAGCTCCAGATCAAGTATGTGCTCAACTCACCAATTCCAATTAGTTGCTAGATCCACCACAGAAAATGTAGATACAATCCTAGACAGGCCCTACATGCATGGATTGCCACTGCAGTTAGAAAGTGTCAAAATGGTTGGAAAGGCTGTTCAACCTCCTAGGCCCTGGCTAATGCTAAAAATACTATCCATGGTTAGATCCATGGAGACAAGTCTGACACATTCTTAGCTTGTAGATTGTATTGAGTTTCTCATTCTGTCCAGAAGACACTGGATTGTAACTACAATCAACACTTTGTCTGGGTTTGGCCTAGTCACGTGCATAATTCCATTTACTCTGGCCACACTGTCCAGACCTTACAAGACCACATTTGTTTTCTTTTGGGTTCTCAGAGCCTTGACTTCAATAATGACCCCAGATTTACATCTCAGATTACCCAACAGTGGGTCCTATCATGAGGTATGCAATGGATCCTCCATGCTTCAGATCAGTGCAGAACCACCAAGGTTATTGAGTAGTGTTTAAATGAACAGAAAAGAGACAAGCTTAGGTGGCTGAAAGGAAGAGACAAGATAACCCAAGTCTGAACTACATATCTCAGGCACGCAATCCTGAAATCCCTGAAAATCCCTCATTTGTATCTTGCTTAATCAGGCTATCTTTCCCCTTCCTTCAACTGTACACCCTCAGTCTCTATGAAGAGCCTCAGTCTCTATGAAGAGCCTTCCATCACTTTTGACCCCTTCTCAAAGACTGAGAATTTAGGATAGCTACAGGAGGTCCCTGACAACCTTCACATTGTGAACTTTCAAAGATGTGAATGTGCGTGTCAGCTGCTATAAGCCAGCTATTACACTGTATTACTGTACTTTTCAAGGTACTGTTAAGATTAAAAATGCCAACCTGTTCCTGTTAAAGTTGGGAGCAAGTGGAACTACTGAAGAGGGGGTGTGGGATCTGTGTCGCTGTGTTAGCAGCTTTCTTGTCTCCTACACTGTCTCCTGTCTTAAGATGTGATCGCCATTCCTCAAGGGGCACCTGAATCAGTGAAGCCGACAAAGTCGAATAATCCATTATTAGGCTGTTCTCTACCCCTGGGAGGACCGATTTTCCTGCTTAGGGTGATTTTAACCGTGATCTGGGTCTGCTGGTGCCTCTGACATATTCACTGACTAGGCTTATACACCCACAATTTCTGGCTCACTTGAATCTGTGATGGGACGCCTTATGGTTCTCAGTTGGATCCTGAAGAGTCAAGATATAGATTTGAAGAGGTAGGTTCCATGTGTAAATCCTATCTATGATTTTTCAGACCTCATCATAGGCAAAATTTTGCCTGGAGGGCCTCATGGAAGCAACTCTTCCTACACCAGAATTGGTACACAGCTGATGCATTGCAATATTTTTGGAGGGAATTGCAATCAAAAACTCAGGTCCTGCAAACCTTGATTTGGTCATGCAGATAGCTATGTTCCTAATCCAGTTGCCTCCATTGGAATGGCTTCTAATTTGGGACTTCTGCTGAGTCAGTTTACTCTATACTTTTTCACGTCTATCTCTTTTCCCTTTCTCCCCGCTATGTCTCTGAGTTTATTAAAAACAGTAGGCTTTTGTTCAGGTGTCCTGAGCAGTGGCAAAATTCCCCCAGTTGCATTGTGTAATGACCCTTGCCTGACAGGTGCAGTTCTATTGGGAAAATGCAAAATTCAGGGCTAGTACTTCTTTTTGCCTCTTGCTTTCACTGTGGCAGCTCTATAGTTTCCTGAAAAGTTGATAATAATAATTTTTTTATTTTTTTATAACTGTACAATAATTGCTTTCTGTGTTGCATTGGTTTCTGCCATACATCAACATGAATCAGTCACAGGGAATCATGTGGCTCTTGGACCTGCCTCCCACCTCCACCCCATCCCACCCCTCTAGGTTGTCACAGAGCACTGGGTTGAGTTCCCTGCATCATACAGCAAATTCCCACTGGCTATCTGTTTTACATATGGCAATGTGTATGTTTCAATGCTATTCTCTCAATTCATCCCACCTTCTCCTTTCCCCGCTGTTTCCATAAGTCTGTTCTCTATATCTGCGTCTCTATTGCTGCCCTACAGATAAGTTCATCTGTACTATTTTTCTAGATTTAATATATATGTATATGGTATTTTTCTCTTTCTAACTTCACTCTGTATAACAGGCTCTAGGTTCATCCACCTCACTAGAACAGACTCAAATGAGGTCCTTTTATGACTGAGTAATATTCCAATGTATATATGGACCACTCTTCTTTATCCATTCATCTGTGGATGGATATCTAGGTTGCTTCCATTTCCTGGCTATTGTAAATAGTGCTGCAGTGAACATTGGGGGTACATGTATCTTTTAGAATGACTTTCTCAGGGTATATGCCCAGTAGTAGGATTGCTGGATCATATGGTAGTGATAATAATATTTTTAATCAGGAAAAACTAGTCTCCACTATACTGTAATATTACTTCTAAAAGATATTGCTTTGGGGAAGTTTGAATCTGTATAACCTTAAGACAGACCATTCATAAATAGCTTAAGTCAGCATTATAAAAATGTAAATTTAATTTAATTTTTCTTCCTTTAGAAATCTGGGATATCATATACACATCCTTTTTGTTATATGATTTGGCTGACATGAGGTAATGACACACTCACATAGAAAAGAAAGCATAAACCTTTAGATGGAAGACATGATCATTTAGTTGATAGATTGTAAGAGGTTGAGTCAGGTTTACCAGTAGGTAGATTTATGTAGGTTAAAAATATCACAAAGAAATAGAAACTTCTTTAGTTTCCTCCATCCATGTGTTTGGATTTATTGATGGATTGATTGACTTTTTTACACAGGCAAGTCCCTTTAAAGGACAGGAATGGTGGTCGTCTTGTCTGGCTTCATCTTCTCTTTGCCTTACACTTTTGAATTAGCATCAGTAAATTTGTCCTTAGAAGTTTCCAGGAGGAGAGGAAATGCTGCTAGTTTTTTATCTTTCTAGCACTCTTGTTCCACTGTCTTTGGAATGATTGAAATGATAAATTGACCTCAGTGCTCTCAAGTAGGTCAGGTTAAGACATCTTCCTTCTCTCTCCACTCTTATTATCACTTACTTGAAAACTCTTAACTTTTCAAGGCTCCTATCAAATGTGGCTAGCAGTATTTTAACATCCGAGTTTATTCCTAGAGCTGTGAAGTAGGCCCTTAATTAGAACTTTAGGAAACTCAAGGTTATATTTCCAGAGAATTCTTCATTTAGAGTTTCAGATCATGTCAAAGTAATATTAAAATGGAACAGTCCATACTACTAGCTGGACACCATACTATATTTTTCTAGTCATTGACTCCTTCCTTCTTCTACATGCCTACTGTCCTGCTTTGATGGTGAATGATCAGTGCCATTGGCAAAGTCAATCCCTTCACTCATGCCCTAGTCCCATCCCCTCATTCCTACTATAGAACTTGGATCCTGTGTTTCCTCTTGCTTTCCTGCATCATCAAGTTTATCTTTTCTCTTTGATCTTTCTCAATAGCGTAAAGAAACTATTATAATTTCCATCTGAGGCAAAACAAATCAACCTCCATGCAAACCCTACCTTTTGCTTTTGCTTTTCTTTGTAACACTTGTCCTAAAATTTGTCTGTAATCTGTATTATAGATTGATAGGTGATATATATTCACAATTCCTTCCTTTCACTCCATGTTATATTCATCTTAATCAGGCTGTGATTCACTTGTGTTGACAGTTGTCTAGGAACCCAATGTCCTCCCTATTATTAATTACAATTGGGATTTTTCAACCTAGGCTATACTTAGACCATCACCAGAAAAATGACTCAGTTAAGCCATCCTTCCTCCTTCAGATGTCTTTCTTTGACCCTGCAAGATATAATCCTTTCATGTTTTGTTTGGTTTTGGTTTTTCTCCTGAATCTAAACAAACCCTTCTGATTCTCATTTGATTTGTCTTCATATCTTGTGTGTGTGTTTGTTAGTTGTTCAGTTGTGTCTGATTCTTTGCGACCCCATGGTCTGTACTCAGCAGTGTCCTCAGGCCACTGAATTCTCCAGGCTAGAATACTGGAGGGGTTGCCTTTCCCTTCTCCAGGTCATCTTCATGGCCCAGGAATCAAAATGGGGTCTTCTGCATTGCAAGCAGGTTTTTTACCATCTGAACCACCAGGGAAGCCCCAATAATACTGGAGTGGGTGGCCATTCCCTTCTCCAGAGGATCTTCCCAATCTAGGGATCCAACCCAGGTCTCTCACACTGTAAGCAGATTCTTTACTGTCTGAGCCACCAGGGAAGCCCTGTCTTCATATCTTGGATTTTTACAAATGAAAGTTTCCCGGCACTTATTTTTATGAATCCTTTTCTTTTCAACCTATGCTAACTCTACTATGATGTTACATAATCTCATTAAAAATTTTTTTTTTATGTGAACCATTTTTTAAAATCTTCGTTGAATTTCTTACAATATTGTTTCTGTTTTGTGTTTTGGTTGTCTGGCCAAGAGGCATGTGGGATCTTAGCCCCTGACTAGGGATTGAACCCGCATCCCCTGCAGTGGAAGGTGAAGTTTTAACTATTGGACTTCCAGGGAAATCCCCATATTTTGTAAAGTCACCTGTATTTAATATCTGTAGATGTATATATCATCTATCTCGACTCAGCTCTAGATAAATATATCCAAATGATTACTCATGATCTTAATTTACTAACAGTACTCTCAAACTTAACACATATTCCCTTCAAACCTGCTTCACAATCAGCCTCATCATTTCTGTAACAGTTCCATTCTTCAAGTTAATACTTGGAATTATTTTTCACTTCTCTTTCTTAAATGCTATATCCAGCCCATAAAAATTGTCTTCTCTGTTATCAAAATATATCAAGAATGTGACTAGTGAGCATTTCTCTTCCCTGCACTGAACCATCCTGTTGAAGCTTGTATTGCTTTCCTTGTATTACTATAGAGTGGCTACCTAATTATCTTCATTACTTTTCCATTGACTCCTTTGGTTTGCTCTTGACTGAGCAGCCCAGGTGATTCCCTTAAATTGTAAATCATAATTAAATGCTTCCATTTCATTCAAAATAAAATCTAGTCTTAAACACCTACAGAATCTGTCTCTATTTAACGCTCGAACCTCTTCTACTATTTTTCTTCATGCTCAATCATTATGAGTGACACAGACTTCCTTGCCATTCCCCAAGTCAAATGCCTTGAAATTTTCTCCACCTATATCTTGCTTTCGTGAATAGCTACTTGCATTGCTCCCATATTTCCTTCAGGTTTTACTCAAATGTCACCTTGCTTTCTAAGCCATTCCTGAGTACTCTGTTTAAAATTCTGTCTCCTTTCTCCAAAACTCTGTTGCAATTTCCCAATTTATTATTCTCCATAAAATGTTTCTGTTAAAATACTACAGTTTATACATAACTTATTTTTATTGTTTTGTCTACTTCTCTAGAATCTTGCATTGTCATCATTTGAGACTCAGTAAGTAAAACAGAATAGCAGTCCACACCCAGATCTATAGATTCAATATCTGCATTTAACAAGATCCATAGGTGACCCATGTACACATTTTGAAAAGTACTACCCTAGAACTATCATGAAATAATGTATATTAATCTGTTTCTTTGAGAGCCTCAATAATAGAAGATGCTCAGTAATATTCATTAAGTAAATGAGTAAATGAATTCCAGTTTTGAAAACATCTCACAATTATTCAATCTCACATTCACCTCTGCCAGAAAGGATGGACAGTGAGGATAGGAAATGATGATACCAAGTGCTTTCAGTGTATTAGGAGAATTAACTGATCTGAATGCCATTGATTTTGATGTAGGACATGTTCTCAGGTGGTAGACTGAAAGCAAAAATCCAAAGTGTAGCTTTTCAGATCAGTGTCATATCCTTATATAGTCAGTCTCATTTATTTCTCTGTGAAGTATTTTAAATTGCAAAACATATAAGCAGTTGAGTTGAGAAAGTTATTAAAATATATAAGAGAAATTAAGAATTTCATATTGAAACCTCTGAGCTCAAAAGCAGCTAACCTGCAGAAGGCAAATTTTGATTTGAGCATTGGGAGGCATTTATTGCTTTACATGCTCCAAGCTGAACCTAATTATCTCATAAATAACCAAGCATGAACACACAAGCAATGATCCTCTTAGGCCAAAATTAAAGTAGTCAAAACTGATTAAGCTGAAATGAGGAAATGTACCCATGGGCTTGTTGTTCAAAGGTGCAAACTCTTCTTTTTTATTTCAATTAGTGGTATTTTCATTTTTTTAATAAAATTTATTATATCCACCAGTTCTGCTAACTTGTCCCTGTTGATTGCATACATTTTTTTTTTTTTTCTGGAGACTTGTAAAGTCTAATGTGGATTAGATTAAATATTTTAATGACTATTTCCTCCTAGTACTTTTAGTGAGTAAATGTCCCTGTTTTCCACTTTGGGTCACCATTTGGACTGGAAAGCAGCCATAATCAATACTATCACCCTGTTACGTTAAATTTTTTTTAAGACTTTGCTACCGTTGATAAGAAATAATAGCTTTTAAAATTATAGACATTCACATTTATTCAAAAATAAGTACTACTAGAGAAAAATATGTGAAGCTACATTTCTATATTCAAAGTTTTCAATATATGAATTGAAACATGTATATTTTGTTTGGTGCTTATATATCATATAGAACAGCAATATTGTTTAAAATTAATAAAACAGAATAAAGAACAATAAAACTCCTGTAGGTTAACACAGAGAAGATGAGAAGATCAACAAAATAAAAAAGATAAAAGTAAAACTAACAAAGGAAGGCAAATTATTATTATTATTATTTAGGGCTTCCTAGGTGGCACTGGTGGCAAAGAACGCTCCTGCCAATGCACAAGATATAAGAGACATGGGTTCAGTCTCTGGGTTAGGTAAATTCCCTGGAGGAGGGCATGGCAACACACTCCAGTATTCTTTCCTGGAGAATCCTATGGACAGAGGAGCTTGGCGGGCTACCGTCCATAGGGTCTCAAAGAATCAGGCATGATTGAAGCAACTTAGGATATTATTATTTAACAGATCAGAGAGGATCAACTGAGAGAGAACTCAGTGCCTTAAACAGTTAATAAAATTGTTAACCTGCCTAGACTTGCTTGCTGCTAAGTCACTTCAGTCGTGTCCAACTCTGTGCGACCCCATAGACGGCAGCCCACCAGGCTTCCCCATCCCCGGGATTCTCCACGCAAGAACACTGGAGTGGGTTGCCATTTCCTTCTCCAATGCATGAAAGTGAAAAGTGAAGGTGAAGTCGCTCAGTTGTGTCCGACCCTCAGCAATCCCATGGACCGCAGCTTTCCAGGCTCCTCCGTCCATGGGATTTTCCAGGCAAGAGTACTGGAGTGGGGTGCCGTTGCCTAAGACTTGCTTAGGATGTTACAAATTGAAATGTATTCTGCACTCAATATTTTTACTTTGGAGAAGTTTCTAATCAACTACTACCTCCGCCATTTCTTCTGATCTAGAGTTTATAATCTGTCATGAAACTCACTCTTTTGATATTATAGGAGAGAAGAGAAGAAATATATGAAAGTATTGTACATAACTGGATAGGCTAGATTTGTATAATGTTTCAATATTAGGACTGGGGGAATCATGGCAAAATAATTCTGTTAGTGATTTTTGCTCAGCTCCCTTTAAATTACCTGAGATCTCAGCCTTTTGACATCATAAAAATGTAATGTGAAGGAATGAAAAAACAAACAGTATGACAATTTATTCCATCTTTTTGTTATACAGACTAGAAAATTTAGGCCAAGGTATATACAATGTTTGCCCAGAGTTGCACTAGTGGATATGAAAACTATGATGGTTAATTTTATGTTAACCAAAACTTTATCCTGAGGAACCCGGATAGTTGGTCAAACATTACTCTACATATATCTGTGAGAGTTTTTTAGATGAGATTATCATTTAAATATGGTGCAGAGGTTAAAATGTCTGCCTGCAATGTGGGAGACCGGGGTTCAATCCCTGGGTCGGGAAGATCCCCTGGAGAAGGAAATGGCAACCCACTCCAATATTCTTGCCTGGAGAGTCCCATGGATGGAGGAGCTTGGTGGGCTATGGTCCACGGGTCGCAAGGAGTCGGACACGACTGAGCGACTTCACTGTCATTTTCACTTTCATCATTTAAATCTGTAGATCCTATAAAGAAGATTGTCCTTCCTTAAGTAGATGGGTCATGTCCAATCTACTGAAGGCTGAATAGAACACAGGAGCTGGCTCTCCTCCTAGTAAGGGAGAATTCCTCCTGCCCACTGCTTTCAAACTGGACAGTGACACTTTCCTGCCTTTGCACTCACACTGAAGCACGGTCTCTTCACTGGTCTCGAGCTCGCTGACCTTTAGACTAGAACTATACCCTTGGCTTTCCTGGGTCCAGCTTGCCAGCTTATCCTGCAAATCTTGGAACTTATTAGCCTCCTTAATCATATGAGACAGTTCTTACAATAAATCTAATGTATACATCTTACTGGTTCTATTGCTCTGGAAAACCTGGATAATACAAAAACCAAGACAGAGCCCAAGGCTTTTGATTTTTAGAGGGTTTTTGTTTTTTTTTTAATTATCCCCTCCTCTATCTACTTTGCATTAATTCATACTGAGAAACTGCCAGGCAGACAGCTTACCTCTTTACAGAAAGGACCATTATGATAGATTGACCTTAAAAAGCACCTGATGGACTCTTTTTACCCTCACAGAACCCTTGGTCCCTAATGGTAAACAATCTTTCCTTTTTTGAAATCTCCAAACCACTTCCTTGCTTTTGTGTGGCCACCCAAAGGCTGCCAATTAGAACATTTCCCCTGCTTCAAATACTCCCAATTTAATATAACAATCTTATGCTGGAATTTATGTTGAGCCATCGATGTTCCAACTATTTTTCTAACCTGTACTGTTCCTATCTTCTGGTACTCCAATTATATACTGGTGGAACTATTTGACATTGTAAACCAATTTTAGATGCTCTCAATAGTTTTTATACACATTTTTTCTCTTTCTGTTTAGATTTGAAAATTTTTCTTTGAACTTTCTTCAAAGATCCTTTTCTTTGTCATCATTGCTTAATACATTCTCTTTTCCCTACACCTAGCAGAATACCAGAGCATAAAAAGTATTCAAAAGCATTCATGAACAAATGAATAACGAGAGGAAAAAAGTGAATTTAAAACAACCTGAAAGAAGGTGGTAAACTTTGTTATCATGGGAGGCTTTCAAACTCCTCTATAGATGGATCTTCCAGATTATCCTTATTAATGATATGTAACTACTTTTAGGCATTTTATATCTTTCTTTGGATTTCTCTCACTAGACGCTGTAGTCATGAATTATGGTTGTATTTTTTCCCCTCCTGAGATATAATACTCATCTAAAAAATAAAAGAGTTACACATTACATTTCTTTACTAAAGAGTGATACTTTTAAAAATCGCTTTTACTAATTACCAATAACATAAACCCAATCCAATAAATGGCACAGTGGTGAAAATTCAGATTATTTATCTATAATATTATGAAGCCAAGCATCAATTTTCCAAGCATATCTAGAAAGTGGTTGAGTATAATAAATTTGAAAAGACAAAATTATGGATGCACACTCCATACCTCCCTTTACCTTCCCTTCTCACCATGCCCTGGGCTGTCTTTCTGTGTTTTAGCTATTAAAAGGCTCTGAGAAATTTATAAGGAAGAAAATTGTTTGATGGCATTTAAAGCAGAATTTTCCAAACTTACTTAACCATTGAGTGTTTTCCTGCTAGAATATCTATTATTCCCTCTTAGTAATATATTCTTTAGAAAATATACTACTCGATGTTTGGGTTGGGACCGGCAGCATAGCCAGTACCTGGGAACTGGTTAGAAATGCACATCTCAGGTCCCACCCCACATCTCCTATATCAGAATCTTCATTTTAACAATAACTCCAGTTGAGCAGCACTCCTGATCTTCTGTATGGCTTCCTAAATGCCAGTTTATTAGCAACCACTGCTTATGCTAATTTTGTTTTTCACTGCTAAGTCCAACCATTGAGCTAGATGACTTGTGAAACTTTTAATCTGTTCCCAAAGGCTGCAAGGCAGCAATTTACACTTTGACCGTAAACTGTTTGTTATTCATAGAGGAGAAAGGAAGTGTAGCTTCTAAGCTTCTTACACCTCCAAAATCTCTATACACATCTAAATACTCCTCTCCCTTAAGGTGAATTCTGCAATTTTGATTTTTGAGTGGTTTGACTTTACAGTTATTTCTGCATTTCCTATTTATCTTGTCTTCTTGGAAAACAATATAAAGAAGCAGGAGTTTCAATCAATATATTACTCCATTGAGAACTGTGACAAGGACATTCAGGTCTGGGCATAACGTCAAAGCCATTTGCATACTCAGTGCCCATATCAGCTACTGTGCCTCCACCTTGACTGGCTGGAGATGATCTTTGCTACAACATACCCTGGTGTAGTTAAGAAATTTGCTTGACTATATAACCTGAACCTTGACCTTACAAAAATAAGTAAGCTACCCAACATCTTCTTAACAAAGTCTGTTTATGATTAAACTAGTCAGTGCAGGACCTATTATTTGCAAATAGAATTTTGACTGATTCAGAAGTCAGTGTCTTTCCTCACTATTTGCAAGGTCATTAAATGCTCTCCTTAAGTGAGGTATGCAATAGCTCTGTATATTAAATAATAGATTAGAACAGTGCTAGGCATGCAGTAGATGATGAATAATTATGGATTGATTGATATTTACATTACTGGATTACTGGCTCTTTATAAAAGTTGTCTTCTGAGAGTAATGTTAAAAATTTCCTACCAAGTTATCCAGATCTATAATAGATTTAAGAATGTATTTGGAAAGGTGTTTTATCCTCTAAACTCTTCTTTTTTTCATTATGGTACCTTTATATCCCCAATAGCAAATAAAGAGTCTGATGTAATAAGAGACTGTGCAGACTGTTATCACTGACAGTTCATTTCCAATTTGCTACCTATGCTGTAGTTTATGTCACAGCCCTGGCATTTCAGTGAATTGATGCAGTTTGAATGTTCAGCTGGCCTATTTGCTTTTCAAGAAAAAAAGAACAAAACAGTGTCCCTTTCAAATGGTTTTAAACTTTGCTTATCATTCTGCAAAACAGCTTATAAAGACTGCATGTGAAACTGCAGATCAGCTAAGCAGTATCTAGGCAGCGGTACCTAAACTTTAAGAGTTTGAGAACAAATGATGAGTGGTAGGTTTGGTTCAATATATCTGAACATAAATTTGTAGATGCCACATTCTTTTGGTTGATAGATATTGCCAGGTGGAAAACTGTAAGCCCTATAGGGAAAGTTGATAATGCTACAGTTAAACTGCCTGACATTTTAGACCCTTTCCCCATGTTTCTCTACCTTTTTCTAATTCTATGGAATATATCACCTGGGATCCCCTGAATTTGCCTTCTGTGTAGGCTTTAGCTGGTAGGAGACACTAGCAAGAGACTGGAAGGTAAAAGAGAAGCAAGAGAAGTTGATGTCCCTCGTTCTGACCTCAGAAGAGTCCCTTTGCCAAGTGCCACGCCTGATGGCTTGTTCTTATCTCCAGTTAAAGTTTTCCTACAAGGTTTGGCTGTTGCCTCCTTCTTGAGATTCTCTCTTCAGGCTTAGTAATGGCAGCTACTCCTCACCACTGCTAGCTCCAGGATGCTTCAGTGAGGTGAGGTGAGGTGAGGTGAAGTCACTCAGTCATGTTCGACTCTTTGAGACCCCGTGGACTGTAACCTACTAGGCTTCTCTGTCCATGGGATTCTCCAGGCAAGAATACTGGAGTGGATTGCCATTTCCTTCTCCAGGGGATCTTCCCGGGTCTCCCACATTGGAGGCAGACGCTTTAACCTCTGAGCCACCAGGGAAGCCCTAATCACTCTTATATTGTCTGACCCCGTTAGTAACTGTATTTAGTCTCTTCATGAAGTTCTGAAGTGAAGGGCTTCCCTGATAGCTCAGTTGGTAAAGAATCCACATAACTTTATTTAGTCTCTTCATGAAGTTCTAATCCATCTCTTTTGATTGGGCATCTGTTTTTCAGCAGGGACATAGTCACTAGTACCAGGAATTGATCTGGGAAAACAGATCCTGAAAATAAGAATCTGGGATTGGTTTGATCATATATTTGATGTGTATCTTTCATAATAGAGTAACTGAGTTGTTGGTAATGGATGGCTTGCAGTGGCATTGTGATTGCTTACGTTTTCCCTGCAGTTGGATGGAAAGTAAAGTGAATAGAGGGCAAGCTGCTAGAAAATAAAGTGTCTATGGCACCTGGACAGTATGACAATGGCCATTAAAGAGAAATGTGGCATTGACTCTGTTTCTATCAAAAATAGAAAAAATATATAAAGGAAATGATGAAGTTTAAAGAAAATTACTGTGCAGCTCAAGGCACAAGAGGAAAATCAGAAAGTCTCTATAGCAGGTTTTAAAAAATTCTTTTATTGCGTGTAGGTACAAAGTAGATGTGACCTGTCAGTCCCAAGGCTTGAATGTGTTTCAAGATTATAGAAACAAGTTCTCAGAATTGCCAGATCCCTCATTAAAAGTACAGCAATTGTGGAAAAGGAGCTGAGCTATGAGAAATGAAAAGGGGCATTTAGGAAAATACAGACAAGGCTGAACTTTCTTTGCAAAATAGACGTATTTCTATTCATTCCTTTCATTACCAAGCCCTTAGAAAGCTGGATCCAACATAGCTCAGATCAGAAATGGAAGCCTTCTAATAGGACCTAGACTAATAATGAAAGAGTTATCAGACTTTAATAGTTCGAATATGAAGGAGATTAGGGAACGTATAGAGGAATTAATTCTAAAGATATTGAAACTAGAACAATAAAGGAAATCAAGAAAGCATAAGGAGAATCGAATCAAAATAATGTGATAAGACTGAATCAACATGAAATTTAGTAAGTTGGTTCAAGCGATTGGAAATGGCTTCAGTTGTCATTTATGCCTCCTCATTCAGAAAAAGCAAAGGAGTAAAAAAAAAATCTGCTTTATTGACTATGCCAAAGCCTTTGGCATAAAGGCAACACAACAAACTGGAAAATTTTTTAAGAGATGGGAATACCAGACCACTGACCTGCCTCCTGAGAAATCTGTGTACAGGTCAAGAAGCAGCAGTTAGGACTAGACATGAAACAACAGACTGGTTCCAAATAGGAAAAGAGTAAGTCAAGGCTATATATTGTCACCCTGCTTGTTTAACTTATATGCAGAGTACATCATGAGAAATGCTGGGCTGGATGAACACAAACTGGAATCAAGATTACCAGGAGGAATATCAATAACCTCAGATATGCAGATGACACCATCCTTATGTCAGTAAATGAAGAACTAAAGAACCTCTTGATGAAAGTGAAAGAGGAGAGTGAAAAAGTTGAGTTAAAGCTCAACTTTCAGCAAACTAAGATCAAGGCATCTGGTCCCATCACTTCATGGCAAACAGATAGGGAAACAGAGACTTTATTTTGGGGGGCTCGAAAATCACTGCAGATAATGACTGCAGCCATGAAATTAAAAGACGCTTGCTCTTTGGAAGAAAAGCTATGACCAACCTAGACATGATATTAAAAAGCAGAGACATTAATTTATCAACAACTGTCCATCTATNAAACAGAGACTTTATTTTGGGGGGCTCGAAAATCACTGCAGATAATGACTGCAGCCATGAAATTAAAAGACGCTTGCTCTTTGGAAGAAAAGCTATGACCAACCTAGACATGATATTAAAAAGCAGAGACATTAATTTATCAACAACTGTCCATCTATTCAAAGCTATGGTTTTTCCAGTAGTCATGTATGGATGTGAGAGTTGGACTATAAAGAAAACTGAGCACCAAAGAACTGATGCTTTTGAACTGTGGTGTTAGAGAAGACATGTGAGAGTCCTTTGGACTGCAGGGAGATCAAACCAGTCAATCCTAAAGGAAATCAGTCCTAAATATTCATTGGAAGGACTGATGCTGAAGCGCCAATAATTTGGCCACCTGATGTGAAGAGCTGACTCATTTGAAAGGACCCTGATGCTGCGAAAGATTGAAGGCAGGAGGAGGAGACAACAGAGGATGAGATGGTTGAATGGCATCAGTGACTCAATGGATATGAGTTTGAGTAAACTCCATGACTTGGCGATGGACAGGGAGGCCTGGCATGCTGCAGTCCATGCGGTCATAACGAGTTGGACATAACTGAGTGACTGAATGAACTGGATTCAGAAAAATGTGGAATGATGAACTAGTGGAATGGCCTTCTGAAATTTCTGTTAAATACCAACTGGAAGAAAACGCTACGCAAGATAGGAGCATAGTCCAGTGGGACATGGTATGCACCTTATATGTGCAGATAATACAGAGTGTAGTCTCTTCTGCAGCTACATTACCCATGTCTGGAAGCTGAGGAGTAGAGATGAGTGGCCACTGCCACCTAACATTTCACTTAAGGAATGTTGTTTCTTGTTATTTTAAGCTTTAGCTTGGTAACTTTGGATGACCTAGCAGAAATACTAGAGAAGATAGTCATGGCACGTGATATTCCACATACATGCTGCTAACCAGAGTTGTGGAAAGGAGTCATTTTTTTGGTCTGAGTGCTTGGTCCTGTCTACAAAACAAAAATAGAATGTTGTGTCACTACATTCACTATAGATAGAGTCATTATAGGACTGTGTCTATAAATTAGCAGGCTCAGCAAGTACATTTTTTGGTTCATTATTGGCTTGTGTCTGTGGCTTCCTATCATCTACAACTGCAGTGAATACAGTATTTCCCATATTCCTGAGCAAGTTTAAACAAATGAAGACTTTGGTTCTTAATCTCTGCATGTTAACAAATTACCATTAATTAAATATACATGTATAAAAGTAAAAACTTATGAGCTATGTATGATAAAATTTCCAAAATAGAACTGATAGCTCAACAACAACAACAAAAGACTGAAAATATTGTTCTATATTATGGTAATATCATCCACTGAGTTGGTCATGCTAGGAACCTTGATTCCTTTCTTCCCTCTCTCCTTACATCCATTTCATCCATGGGCCTTATTGCTTCTGTCTTGAAAATATATTCTAAATCTGATCACGTCTCATTACCATTAAATTTACCAATTTTACTGGTAACTGTCACCTGTCTCTTCCTCACACTATACAGAGCAATGCTTCAGCTACTGAAATCATAATATGTCAACTCTCTTCTCAGATTATCCAAAGTCCAGCAAGACCAGGTGTGATCAGACTACTGCCTCTTCCTTTCACTTCATACGTATCAATCTTATAACTCATTCTGGTTTGGCCACACCAGTTTTCTTGCGGTTCCTAGAACATTGCAGGCTCATTTCTAACAGAGCCTTGGCCTAAAAGACTGGCTCTAGGTCTTTGCATAACCTTGTCCCTTCACATCATTTGAATAACATTCAACTTTCATTTGTGATCTAATTAAAGTGAAAGCACTTTTGTTATTACACTCCAGTCTGTTTTGCTACGACCTGGGTTCGATCCCTGGGTCGGGAATATCTCCTGGAGAAGGAAATGGTAACCCACTCCAGTATGCTTGCCTGGAAAATCCCATGGACGGAGAAGCCTGGTAGGCTACAGTCCATGGGATCACAAAGAGTCAGACACAACTGAGCGACTTCACTTCACTTCACTTCATACATCACTTTCCAAGGTGTAATAGATTTTTACATATTTTCGTCTTTATTTCCCACCTTCCTCACCAAAATATAAACTTTGTGAAGTTAAGGAATTTGTCTCATTAAATTCTTTTTTTTTCAATGGGTAGGATGGTGCTTGGAAATTTTAGATGTTCAGTGTTATACTCACAGATAATTTACTGTCTCTTTTCCATTTGACAAGCATTAGAAACTTTAAGGCTTTTCTTCATTCTCTGTTATTTTGGTCAAGGCATTAAATCTCTGACCTATTTTTTATTTGTAAAAATGAGAGCAGTTATCTTCCTTTGATATCTGTGTTGGTGTATGTGACAGTGAATGAATAACAAAAGTTTTACTTTATAATTTTTACCTTTCTCAGTGCTATCCAGAAATACGCAATTCTTTCACCAAACTATAAAATACATAGCCCTAGACCTTTTATCCAATTCACATCTCTCAGTTACCAGGATAGCTTCACTGTAGGCACCAAGTCAATTTTAGGGAAAGCACTAATGTTATTAAAAGTTTAAATCCCTGTTAAAATTGAGAATGTACATTTTGCAAATAGTCATGCTTTCCTGCATGGCCTATCTCAACTTGGTACTTCATTTTAGCCTAATCCATAGTAAAGCAGTTTGTTAAGAAACAAAATTTTATTTTCACAGTGAACAGTGAAAATTCTATTGTTATTGGATTATTAGATGATACAAAGATTATCAATGAGAATCAGTGATAAAATAGCTCCAGATTTAATCACCTGCTGAGACTAATGACAACTTTGTCTTAGGTAACTGTCATAGTGATTGCATCGTGTATCCAAATAAATAGAATTGATTAAGCAATTCTGTAAAGTTAACCATGTTTTATAATTTATGCAATTCATAATCAGTGGAAAATGAAATGATAATTTATTATAGTTAAGAAAGGAGCTAGATGTAGCACAGAGAGCTGAGCTATTTTTGATTTTGTAATTCTGAGCTCGAATTCTGGCAGACTCATTTCTGATCATCATAATGGTTAGAGGAATAATGAAAATCATCAGAGATAATATTGCAGGAAAGCCTCGCACAAGTTTTGGCACAATAAATGGTAGACGTTCTCTTCTGTTACTAAAGTTGAATATAGTAAAGCATAGACTTTTAAAAACTGAAAGTCTGTTAGATGATTTGCCATTTGTGAGGATCAATACTCCTAGAACCTGAAAATAAATATGTTGCTTGAAATAACAGCATTGGAGTTTCTTCTCCTTTCTAGTTTATGCTTATGGTGGTTTTATTATCAGGAAAAGCTAAACATACATAAAGACAAATATAGATAAATTTTTCATGATATAAATATTTGTCTTTAGAGTAAGTTTAAAATAGATTTATTCTTCCTATGAATGAAAACTTACTATATTGGATACATTCCTAAAGAAGATCAGGAAATCTATTATGTTGGCTAATTTTAGGTATAGGCATCCTTTACTGTGCTATAGGGTGTTCAGATATTTGGTCAAACATTATGGGATTTTTTTTTGGTGACAGAGCTTTTCGATAAGACTAACGTTTAAATCTGTAGACTGAATTAAGCAGACAACCCTCCCTAATATGAGTAGCCCTCATCCAGTCAATTGAAGGCCTGAATAGGACATAAAGGTTGACCTTCACCATAGTAGGAGAGAGTTCTTTTTTCCTGATAGTCAATGAGACATTGGCTGTTTTCCTGCCTTTAGAGTCAACCTGAAACATTGGTTTGACTGATCCTCAGGGCTTTGGACTCAGATTGAAACTAAACCATTGGCTCTCCTGGGTCATCTCCAACTTGCAAGCTCACCCTGAGTTCTTTAATAGCACCTAGGAGTGGCTTCCTATCTATCCACATAGGAGTGTTTTCTCTAGAGAAAACAGAAGATTCTTTGAGAATATTATATATGCATTTGAAACCAAAATCTGACAAGTTTTACTTAAAATAAGTTGCAGAGGAAATATGTAAGGCAGGGTCAGAAAAGTGGCAAAGGCATAGTTGTGAAGAGATACTTGAGTGCAGATTCTGGAGCCAGAATGTACAGGTGTGTAAACTTAGGTTGGCTTTGTACGAGTTACACAACCTTGTATCTCATCTATAAAATGGGGACAATAGCAGGATATACTTTCTAGAGTTTTTATAAGTATTTTATGAATCAGTATATGGCAAACAGTAGGGACATGACACAATAAGCATTCAGTGAAGGTATCCTTCCATGGGAGTAAGAGGAGGGGTTTCAGTAGTGAAGAAACACGAAGCTCCCAACAGGGCGGATTTTTTTTTTTACATTTAACACATAAAATTGCAGAAAAATATGATGTCTAATATTTAAGCAGTCCTTTCTCTTTTTGATACTTATTATCTCTTTCATTCCTTTGACTAAAACATAACACAATAAACTTCTTTGTAATGTAATTTAAGAGGAAACTACTACCTAAATAGCTCTGAGTTGCAAATAGACTCTCAACTCTTTAGTGCTGTTTGACAGTGAGAAAAAGAGTAATTTGGTTTTGGTTCAAATCCACCTCTCAGCACTTTCAGTCTACTTGAGATCGATCTGAGCATGATACAAAGGTTACAGTAGTTATACCTCCCAGACACCCTACCACTTACAAATGAGGATTTCCAAATAAGGACCTCCATAAGGCTCAGCTTCACAAATAACATGTTGTCATTTAAAAATGGATGCTGCTTTCCGAGTGGGATTCCAACATGACCTAAAAAGTTCCCCCTTTGTTATAACTCTGCCCCTGATAGAATAACACCTTTAAATCAGAATAGGTGTTATTTTATGCTTTGCCAATTCATTTAATCCAGCTTTGTTTCCACGTATAACATAATTTAATTTTGTGATAAATCCCTGATTCTTAGAGTATCTGAAATTGAATGCATTTAAATATTAAACTCTCCAGCTTATTTTATCAATGTAAGTTGGTGGAAAAAAGGATTAAAGCTGAATTTTTGATAATTTTTGAAATGACCAGAACTGGTCTATCCATAGTAAAGACTATAAACTATACAATTTAACTCTATTTTTGAGTATGACTTTTTTTGTAGTTGTTTGGTTTTTTTGAAATAGGTCTTGCCTTTTTCCTTCTGTTGTTCAAAAGAGGTAATGAAAAAATGTGAATATTCAGACATTCTTAACATCAGGACAGTTGCACAGGAAGGATACAGGAGAGTGATCGCAGCTAGTGTTCCACATACATTGTTATGTTAGCACCATCCACAGTGACTTTATTTCCGGGTTCACATAGCATGTCAGAAATGCTTGGCCTGGATCACTCAGTTATAATCACACTTGTATTATTACTTCTGGCATTATTAACTTAATGTCTATGTTTTCCAACTGGACAGCATTCTGTGTGTTTAAGGGTTATAGTAGTTGGATTTATATATCTATCCCCAGTATTTTTATATGCATGTCTCGTAATTGAAAAATAAGCATTTGCTGGATGAATGGCTGAATAAGTAAATGAATTAATTTACTCAGCCTCCCTTAAATAGGTCTCAGTCCCCTATTTTTATTAGCATGGTTTTGCAACCATTACCTGAGTTTGCTTTGGTCAATTTCCCTTTTTTCTTTCAAGGCTGCTTATAAAACCATCTATCTAAAAAATTCTGCCATTCATATCCACTTACCTCAATTTTCTTTTTTGATTTTCCCTATGCACATTTTTCTTTCTTTTTTACTATTCTTTCTAAAGATAGCTAAATAGATTTTTAAAAAAACTGGAATGCAATCAAATTGGGTATATATTATGCAGATGAAGTATTTCAGAAGGGCTTTCACAAGGGAGGTATGTTATTTAGAAAATGTCCTGTGATAATTGTAATTGATTACTGTAGTTCAAAGGATGGATTTAGAATTATAGTAACCCTTATCCACCACTAATGGAGAAGGAAATGGCAACCCACTCCAGTATTCTTGCCTGGAGAATCCCATGGACAGAGGAGCCTGGTGCATATTTTACTATAGCTTATAGAAGTTAGGAATTTTTAGAGACACTATAGCTAGAAACCTTTTTAAGAGATAGTGAGCTCAGGATGTTAGGGGCAAACAGGACTTAGGAAGATGAGTAGTAAACTGAGGAATGTAGCATGAATTACAATGTAATCACAAGTTAACTATAGGACACATTAGAAGAGGTAGATAGTAGATGATAAGGCTGATTCCGAGAGAATCCCAGAAGCAGGAATTCTGTTTGAAGAGCAGCAATGATTTGTGGAGATAATAAATCTGGGAGAGGGGGAACTGAAAATGTCAAACCTCTGGCCCAATGTTTTTATAAAAGTATAAAAGAGAATCATAAACTTGGACTAAATAGGCAGTCCAAAGAAAACTGAGAGGCTGTCTCATTCGCCAACACCGTTCACCTCTTCACGTTGAATCCCTGGCTGCTGGAGTTGGACTCCAGCACAGTCGGACACAACTAAGCAACTAACACTGTGAAGTGAAGTCACTCAGTTGTATTGGACTCTTTGCGACCCCATGGACTGTAGCCTATCAGGCTCCTCCGTCCATGGGATTTTCCAGGCAAGAGTGCTGGAGTGGATTGCCATTTCCTTCTCCAGGGGATCTTCCCGACCTAGGAATTGAACCCGGGTCTCCCGCATTGCAGGCAGACGCTTTACCATCTGAGCCACCAGAGGAGCCAAGCAGCTAACACTATCCACTATTAAACATTCATTTGGTTAAGTACGGTTGTGAGCACAAAGTGTATCTACCTCCCCATCTTTGAATGGCAAGACAAATGAGTCACTGGGCATTATGGTGAAAATAAATGAATTCTTCCTTGTTGATTGGAAACAAAGGGCACAGATGTTTTAACTGCACAGACAGAATTTGATCTGGGAGTGTAAAAGCCAAGAGGACAGAGTCATCTTTCAAAACCACAATGTAGCAGGTTATATCAAAGCTTAATAAGAATTCTGCAAAGTAAGATTTGTTGGCTAGAGCCTGTAAGGATCACTGTTTCTTTCTAGTTTTTCTGTTTTGAGATAGAAGCTGAGACATCTAGACCTGTCAAAGAAAAATACCAATCCTTTTGTGAATAAATCTTCATTCTTCAGTGGGAAAATAATGTAATTCACTTTACATATATTGAGACCTAAAATGTATTCTACAAAGACAGTTTATGTACTTGAGAGCAAGAATGGTATACACAGCTAATCAAACTATAAGACATAAAATTGTCATTTATTCCCACTCCCAGATGAAAATCAAGTTTAACTGTTCTGTGACTTTTGTTAGAGTACAATTTATCTCTTATTTTTCTTTGTAAAGAAATTTATGCTGCATTTGCAACAAGATTGAATTACTTTTCCTCAAATAAGGTTCATATTATTAATTCCCAACATTCAGCCTGAATTTTTCTTCCTGAAATATAGATGAAAGTGAAGAGGAACTAAAAACTCTCTTGATGAAAGTGACAGAGGAGAGTGAAAAAGTTGGCTTAAAGCTCAACATTCAGAAAACGAAGATCATGGCATCCGGTCCCATCACTTCGTGGGAAATAGATGGGGAAACAGTGGAAACAGTGTCAGACTTTATTTTTTTGGGCTCCAAAATCACTGCAGATGGTGACTGCAGCCATGATATTAAAAGACACTTACTCCTTGGAAGAAAAGTTGTGACCAACCTAGATAGCATATTCAAAAGCAGAGACATTACTTTGCCAACTAAGGTCCGTCTAGTCAAGGCTATGGTTATTCCTGTGGTCATATATGGATGTGAGAGTTGGACTGTGAAGAAGGCTGAGCGCTGAAGAATTGATGTTTTTGAACTGTGGTGTTGGATATGAATCTGAGTGAACTCCGGGAGTTGGTGATGGACAGGGAGGCCTGGCATGCTGCGATTCATGGGGTCGCAAAGAGTCAGACACGACTGAGCGACTGAACTGAACTGATGTATAAAATACATAAATAATGAGACTACTGTATATAGCACAGGGAACTCTACTCAATGTTCTGCTTTGACCTAAAAGGGAAGGAAATCCAAAAAAGAGGGGATATATGAATACATATAGCTGATTCACATTGTTGTTGTACAGCTGAAATTAACAAACATTGTAAAACAACTATACTCCAATAAATTTCTTTTAAGATAACAAGAAAGAGAAGAGATGATTTGTTTCTATTAATTTATACCCATTAATAGCTAATGGAAAAGGTTGTCCAGATAAACCTCTCAGAGGGATGAGCAAAATCTACCAAGTTCTAATTCATCTATTTACTAGTTGGGGAAGGATTCAGTTCAGTTCAGTTCAGTTCAGTCACTCAGTCGTGTCCGACTCTTTGTGACCCCATGAATCGCAGCACGCCAGGCCTCCCTGTCCATTACCAACTCCCGGAGTTCACTCAGACTCACGTCCATCGAGTCCGTGATACCATCCAGCCATCTCATCCTCTGTCATCCCCTTCTCCTCCTGCCCCCAATCCCTCCCAGCATCAAAGTCTTTTCCAATGAGTCAACTCTTCGCATAAGGTGTCCAAAGTACTGGAGTTTTAACTTTAGCGTCATTCCTTCCAAAGAAATCCCAGGGTTGATCTCCTTCAGAATGGACTGGTTGGATCTCCTTGCAGTCCAAGGGACTCTCAAGAGTCTTCTCCAATACCACAGTTCAAAAGCATCAATTCTTCGGCGCTCAGCCTTCTTCACAGTCCAACTCTCACATCCATACATGACGACTGGAAAAACCACAGCCTTAACTAGACGGACCTTAGTTGGCAAAGTAATGTCTCTGCTTTTGAATATGCTATCTAGGTTGGTCATAACTTTTCTTCCAAGGAGTAAGCGTCTTTTAATTTCATGGCTGCAGTCACCATCTGCAGTGATTTTGGAGCCCCAAAAAATAAAGTCTGGCACTGTTTCCACTGTTCCCCCATCTATTTCCCATGAAATGATGGGACTGGATGCCATGATCTTCGTTTTCTGAATGTTGAGCTTTAAGCCAACTTTTTCACTCTCCTCTGTCACTTTCATGAAGAGGCTTTTTAGTTCCTCTTCAGTTTTTGCCATAAGGGTGGTGTCATCTGCATATCTGAGGTTATTGATATTTCTCCCGACAATCTTGACTCCAGCTTGTGTTTCTTCCAGCCCAGCGTTTCTCATGATGTACTCTGCATAGAAGTTAAATAAGCAGGGTGACAATATATATCTTTGACATACTCCTTTTCCTATTTGGAACCAGTCTGTTGTTATACATAGAAGTGTATATATATCAGTCCCAATCTCCCAATGCATCCCACACCTATTTTCCCTCATTGGTGTTCAAAAGTCTGTGTTTCTTCTTTATGTCTGTGTCTCTATTTCTGCTTTGTAAATAGATTCATTTGCATTATTTTTTTAGATTCTACATTTATGACATTTGTTAATATATTTGTTTTTCTCTTTCTGACTTACTTCACTAGGTCTGACAGTCTCTAGGTCCCTCTTAGCTCATTTCATAACTTTAATTGCACTACTATTTATGGACAAATCATTGTATCTTTTGTTTGCAAGAAATTTTCTTTGAATTTCTACAGCAATACTTCTATTATTATAAGATATGACTTTACCCTGGTTATGAAGGTGCAGCTGGCCTGACAGAATAATGAATCCTCTAGGCTCTGAAATCCTTTATGTCTTTGCCTGGACAGTCTCCTTTTTTTCCCTTTATTTTATACAAAGAGACAAAGAGAAAGGAATTTTTTTTTCCAATTCTTTGAGTTCTCCTAGGTTTGGCTGTTTCTGATAATTTGATAAAGATCATCTTGAGAGACAAACATACTTTAATATTCATTCTGTTCTCTTTCCATTCTCCATGATTAATATCAGCAAGGCAAAGCTCTTTGGAGTGAAACCTTCAAACCAATCTTTGGCTAATTCCTACATGTAATGGCCAAATAAAGGTTGAAAGCAAAGCCTTATTGGGAGGTGAGGGAGTTTTCAGTATGGGTATTCAAGGGATTGAAGAGTCAAAGATAGAAGGCAAAAAGAGAAGGGGGTGACAGAGGATGAGATGGTTAGATAGCATCACTGACTCAATGGAATTTAATTTGAGCAAATTTCAGGAGATAGTAGAGGACAGAGGAGCCTTATGTGCTGCAATCCATGGGATCACAAAAAGGTGGACAGGACTTAGCAAGTAAACAACAACATTCAAGGGAAGGCTTTGCAGATAGAGTAAAATTTTGGAAGGGTTTATGCCTCCTATGTTCAAACAAGACCAAGAAAGCAGTGAAACTGGAGGAAAACAAAAGACGAGAAAGTTTGTCAGTGGCAGTCAGCAAAGTAAAGTCTTCTCGGCCACTGTAATGACTTTGACAGTGTATCCATATCCCCTGCTTTGAGCATTTAAAGTCTTTGTTGAACACATGCACCACCCCCCCTTTTTTTAAATGTGGAGCTCAATGACTTCTCTCCATCCATCCTGCTATAAAGATGACACAAATATATCCATATCTATCTATCTTATGGAAGTTTCCATGTTGATGCAGATTTTGAAAGGGCAAAATTTCTCTTAACACATGCACCACCCCCCCTTTTTTTAAATGTGGAGCTCAATGACTTCTCTCCATCCATCCTGCTATAAAGATGACACAAATATATCCATATCTATCTATCTTATGGAAGTTTCCATGTTGATGCAGATTTTGAAAGGGCAAAATTTCTCTTCTGCTTGCTCCTGGAGCTAATCCATTAGGGTTATTTAAAGGAATGAGGTTACTCTTTAAGAATTAGCTGTGCATAAAAATCCTTGGATGCTACTATTCCCCCAAAAGAATGCTCTAAGGCATCACATTCATATGGGTTTGAGGAATACTCTTCTGTTTGAAAGTGTTGTCAATGTTATTTGCTTCCTGTAATCATAACTACTTTCTTACGTTGAAGGCACTCATCCCAAATCTACACAATAAATTTTCAAAATTTAGGGTAGTGTAAGATGTTACTTCTCATAACGAACCTAATTTCTCATTTATTCCTTTATTAGCTCTATAATTTATCATGCCTGGACAACTCTGGGACAGTTGACTTTGGAAATCTAGAGCGAATGGTTCACTATACATGGCAGGAGCTGCTTGGATGCCATACATTAAAGCACTAGGCCATGTCAGTGGAGGCAGTAGATGTTTTAAAGATAGATGAGCAAATCAAAGGCACACATTCTTTAATTGTAAACTGATTTTGCCTCTGGGGTTTCTAAACCCTACTACTGTTTCTTCTTAGTGTTATGAATACTTATAATAATTTGGTTTAACGTGAGCCTTTTTACCATCCTCTGAAGTGAGAAACTGGTGGGAGCTTTCTACTTTACAAATTCAGTCCTGAAAAGCCTTTTTTTATTCAACAAGTACTTTTTGATAGTTATTATGTCAGACTTCGATTTAGGTGAGTGAATGAAAGTAGCTCAGTCTTGTCCAACTCTTTGTGACCGCATAGACTGTAGCCTGCCAGGCTCCTCTGTCCATGGAATTCTCCAGGCCAAAATGCAGGAGTGGGTAGCCGTTCCCTCCTCCATTTAATTATTTCTCATGAGTTTTCATGTATATAATCTATTATTTCTCTTTAGTATAAATTACAGTGCTTGGTTTTAAGAGAAAATCTTGCTAAATATTTGTCTTTTTTTCTTTATTATTTTTGTTTTATATAGTGTGTTAGTGTTAGAAGCTGTCCTAAAATATCACATTAATTTTTATATTTTTAAAAACATATTTATATAAATTTTTAAACATGTGAAGGTTGTCAGGGAGGTAGAAATTTTCTACTATACTTCTAAGTTCTTCCAGCTGGTCTAATAATTAAATTGACATGAGATAGATTAACAAGAAAAAAATCAAACAGGTTTATAATATGCACACACAGGAGAGACCCAGGAGAACTGAGTATCTCACCAACGTGAAGGTAGTGTTTTGAGACAAAGGAGAGGAAGACAATTTACACAGAGATGGAAAAGCAAACAACTGATAAACAAATGTTTGCTGGGACAAACAGGGATGGTGGGACATAGAGATGAATAGATAAAGAAGTTGTGATACATATACACAATGGAATATTACTCAGCTGTAAAACAGAACACATCTGAGTCAGTTCTAGTGAGGTGGATGAATCTGGGGCCTGTTTTGCAGAGTGAAGTAAGTCAGAGAAAAACAGATATCATATATTAACACACACATATATATAGTGTCTGGAAAATTGTCACTATGAACCTATTTGCAGGACAGAAATAGAGACGCAGACATAGAGAAGGAATCTGGACACAGCAGGGGAAGGAGAGGATGGGATGAATTGAGAGAATAGCATTGAAACGTGTACATTACCATAAGTAAAACAGATTGCTGCTGAGAAGTTGCTGTATAAACCAGGAGCTCAGAGCAGTGCTCTGTGACAGTCTAGAGGGGTAGGATGGGGTAGCGGGTGAAGCGGGGAGGCTCAACAGGGAGGGGACATATATACACTTATATGTGTATGTATATATATATATATATATATATATATACATACACACACACACACATATGTATAGGCTGATTCATGTTATTATATAGCAGTTAACACAGTATTATAAAGCAATTATCCTATCACTAAACATAAAAAGGGTTTTAATAAATGAGCTTTGCTAGGTTGCTTTCTGTCTACACATTTAGTTCGTACTGTAGTTTCTATGGTGATAGCTCCCTTACTGGAAAAGATCCTCTATCTACATTCTTTTAGACAATTGAAAGTGAAAGTGAAGTCACTCAGTCAGGTCCGACTCTTAGCGACCCCATCGACTGCAACCTACCAGGCTCCTCCGCCCATGGGATTTTCCAGGCAAGAGTACTGGAGTGGGGTGCCATGGGGGAAGGTAAAAGGAGCATCCTGAGTTTTGGTGGCCACAGTAGTCATCAGCCTAAATTGACCCTCATGTCAAAGAGGCGCAGTTTGGGGTGGAAAATTTTGCTCCCCTTTAAGATAATAAGATATGTAAAATAAAGTGCACAGATATTAAATGTACTTCTCATTATATTTATACCTGTAGAAACTCATAAAACTAGCACCCACAACAATATGCGAAACATCTATAGGATTCCACATGCTTTCTCTCAAATATACCCTAGAAATATATCCCTCCATTCTTTTTTATTTTTTAATTTTATGTAAATGAAATCATACAGCATTGTATTTTTATCTTTATCTTGCTCATTATTATATCTATGAAATTAAGTTAATCTATATGTTTTTTTAAAATTACTTTTGTGAAGTACATGCTTGTATATTAATATATCACAAGCTTCTTATCTTTTTAACTGTTTGTGACCAATTGGACTGTTTGCAGTTATTACTATATATATACACACACACACATGTATATCTGCTATGAACTTAACTGGAAATTCATTTTGGAGTGTAACTTTGGGGTCATAGTATAAGCATATGTTTATATTTGCAGATCAGCCCAGCAATATATGAGTTTAGGACTTGCTGGAGAACCTCATTCAGTTATTTTTATCTTTACCTACTTCAGTGCATGAATAGTGGTTTATCTTTGTGATTTTACGTTGCATTTTCCTAATAGTGTTATCAGAGCTTCCCTGGTGGTTAAGTTGGTAATGAATCCACCTGCAGCACAGGAGATCCAGATTCGATCCCTGGGTCTGGAAATTCCCCTGGAGGAGGAAATGGCAACCCTTTCCAGTATTCTTGCCTGGAAAATCCCATGGACAGAGGAGCCTGGTGGGCTATAGTGCATAGGGTCACAGAGTTGGACACAACTTAGAGACTAAAGCCGTGATAATGCTATCTACCTTTTTTCCAGGCTTATTGAAAATCTGAATTTTCTTTTTTGTGATGGCTGATATAGATCTTTATTTTTTTTTTTTTTTCTCTGTTACATTATCTCACTCTTTCTTATCGACTTATAGGAGATTCTCTCTAATGACCAAATTCCTTTCTAGGATAACATGTCAGGGCCTAGCCCACTCCAGATTTGATTCTTAGTACATGATCATGGATAAATTAAACTCTCTGATTCTCAGAGAATAATATTTCCTTATATTTAAAATGAAATAAGAAAATCAATCATTCCTTTTGTATAACTGATTTTGTTAGAGCCAAAATAAGATAATGTATGTGTAAGTGCTTAGAAAAGTGTAAGTTCCTCTAAAACTGTAAGGGATTGCTTTGAATAATAAGTATCACAAAATATTTTTACATGAATTTTAAAATGTGTGACATTGTTTCAGTGCTTACAACTCTCACTCTAAGACAATAAAAAAAAGTCAATGAAACATGGTCTAAAGAATATACTCTGAGCTTCACTGAATCTTTGTTATCAAATCTTTACACATTGATAAAGTCCATGCACTGAGAAATGCAGGTGACCTCTAAAGGTGCACTGCTTGCTCCAGGAGAGAATAAATCAATACTTCCTTGCCTTCTCCACTTTTAGAGGTCACCTGGATTCCTCTGCTCATGGCCTCATCCACCATCTAAAAAGCCAGCAGGAGAGTACCATCTTGAAAACCCTCTCTGATCTCTATTATCACATGTCCTCTGACTCTGACTGTCCTGCCTCTGTTTTATAAGGACAATTAAGGTCAAATTAAACTCACCCAGATAATTCAAGATAATCTCCTCATGCCAATATTTTTAACTTATTCACGTGAAAAGTCCCTTTGGCAAGACAAAGTATTATTTATGGATTTTTAAGATAAGGATATAGACATCTTAAGGGGAGATATGATTCTGTCTACCAACACATATTCAACCAAGAAGATGTGAATTATTTGAACAGTGGTAATAAGAATAGACCAAATATTGCTACTTACAGAAGATAAATATTACCTCACACCATATACCAAAGTAAATTTTAGAAAGATAAGCTAGTTTTATGTAAAAATTATTCATAAACATTTGGAAAAAAAATCATCAGTAACTCATCTCAGGTAGCCCAGGACTTTAAAAGCGTAAAGATTAAATTTAATCATAAGTGAATAACTATGATACTGAATGTATAAATATATAAAATATTATCTAAGTAAAATGCCAACTATATAAATAAAAGGAAATGATAAAGGGGAAATAGTTATGACATTACAAATAGTATTGCAGCTAATTTGTTAATCTTTTGCAATCATATTTTATAAAATAGTGAACACTTAGAGTAGGCTCCATACTGTGCCTATATCCTTGTTCTGGTCCTGATGAAGCTTACTTCTACTAGGATAAGAACTATGAAAGAAACTCACTTTAGCAGTTGAGACTAGTTAGAGATGATGGTCTAGGGAAATCTCTTATAGAAGTGCTATTTGAATTGTGATCTAAAGGAAGAGATCAAGACAAGACTTTGATACCTAGACAAAAGCAGGCACAGTGGACTTGAGACAAGAAATGCCTTGTTTTGTTGAAAAATCTAAAGCAAACCAGGATGGCTGAAGAAGAGGGAAGAAACTAGGAGGCTTATTTGAGATAAGAGTAGAGAGGTGAGCAGAGGCCCTGGATTATATTAGGTTGCGAATTTTAAGAACAGTGTGATAACAATAGTTTAAAATGCTGTGGTGTATAATTTAAAAGTTCTCATCACAAGATAGCAAATTAGTAACCGTATGTGGTGATGGATGTTACCTGAATTTAGAGCGGTAATCATATTGCACCATATATTTAAATCATTGTGTTTTACATCTAAAACTAATGCAACATGAGTCTTATATATCACTTTTTTTAAAAGGTATACGTTTTAGTCTAAGAGTAATGGAAATCCACTGAGGGATTAAACTAGAAAGTTTCAAAATATTCAGTTCAGTTCAGTTGCTCAGTCATGTCCGACTCTTGGCGACCCCATGAACTGCAGCACGCCAGGCCTCCCTGTCCATCACCAACTCCCGGAGTTCACTCAGACTCACGTCCATCGAGTCCGTGATGCCATCCAGCCATCTCATCCTCTGTCGTCCCCTTCTCCTCCTGCCCCCAATCCCTCCCAGCATCAGAGTCTTTTCCAATGAGTCAACTCTTCGCATGAGGTGGCCAAAGTACTGGAGTTTCAGCTTTAGCATCATTCCTTCCAAAGAACACCTAGGACTGATCTCCTTTAGAGTGGACTGGTTCGATCTCCTTGCAGTCCAAGGGACTCTCAAGAGTCTTCTCCAACACCACAGTTCACAAGCATCAATTCTTTGGCACTCAGCTTTCTTCACAGTCCAACTCTCACATCCATACATGACCACAGGAAAAACCATAGCCTTGACTAGATGGACCTAAGTCGGCAAAGTAATGTCTCTGCTTTTGAAAATGCTATATACTTTGGTCATAACTTTTCTTCCAAGGAGTAAGTGTCTTTTAATTTCATGGCTGCAGTCACCATCTGCAGTGATTTTGGAGCCCAAAAAATAAAGTCTGACACTGTTTCCCCTGTTTCCCCATCTATCTATTTCCCATGAAGTGATGAGACCAGATGCCATGATCTTCGTTTTCTGAATGTTGAGCTTTAAGCCATCTTTTTCACTCTCCTCTTTTACTTTCATCAAGAGGCTTTTTAATTCCTCTTCACTTTCTGCCATAAGGGTGATGTCATCTGCATATCTGAGGTTATTGATACTTCTCCTGGCAATCTTGATTCCAGCTTGTGTTTCTTCCAGTCCAGCATTTCTCATGATGTACTCTGCATATAAGTTAAACAAGCAGGGTGACAATACACAGCCTTGATGTACTCCTTTTCCTATTTGGAACCAGTCTGTTGTTCCATGTCCAGTTCTAACTGTTGCTTCCTGACTTGCTCATGAATTTAGGGGAAATCAAAACATCTTTTAATAAAATATTATCAAGAATGCAATACATTCAAAATGCTATATTCTATGCCAGCAAAAAGTATTTTTAAAGAACAGTTAAAAAGCAGAATGGGATATTTTTCATAGATCAATGTTACACAGTGGATATCAGGTCACAGTACTATATATGTATGTGGCAAATTCATTTTCTGAGTACATTTATGTGAGGGTACAAACACATAAATATATACATATATATATATTTATATGTATATCTATCAGTCTCTGCATTTGTTTAGCCATGTTTGACTTCCAACAGACTGTCTTATTGCTATGGCCAATGTTTCCAAAATTCTTTAGGGTCATTAACCATTCATCCAAATGTAGTTATATTTGCATAGTCAAAATCAATTTAGCATGTATGTAGCTATCCAGAAAAGCACAGACAAATGGTCAGAGCAAATGTGATGTCTTGGAAGCTAAATGTAGACCTGCTAAAGTACCACCAGCTAAAATATAAATAGAAGAAAAGAAAGCACAACATTTGAAAGGCTACTTTCCTCCCAGGGGCAAGTTTTTTTGTTTTTCTTCTTTCTTTCGTTTTTATAAATTTCTGAAAGAGAGCTATTTTCAATCCTCTCAAAGATGTAACATAGCATTTATATACATTTTATATGATACGAGACCCAGAAAAATTAAATCATATTTTAAGGATCCAGACCAGCTAGGATGGTGGAATTTTTGGAATTTGAACTTGTTCTTACGTGATGATAGTGCGCTGAAGTCTAGATTGTCTGGAAGGACAACTGAATTCTTAAAATATCAGTCTCCCCATCCTGCCCCAAAAATCACAAGCAAAAAAATTCCAGGAGAGGCACACTTAATCATGTTCAGAACTGTTTTACCTAACTATACAAATTGCATTAAAGTTGCTTTTGTAACAGGCCTAGTGACAGCAGAAACACCCTTATCCAGGTTAGATAGATGGTAAAAATAACACAGATGGAGATGGTCCTGAAGTCCCAAGTAGAATAAGTCAGTCTCAAATGCAGATGTCAGACTTCACTGGGGTGTGTTTTAAATTTCTGACTCCTTCAGAACCTATTTTTAGCATTTATCCATTGCTTTCAAATGTTAACTAGAGAAAAAGGGTGATTGATTATGGCCAAATAAAAATTATACTACATACTAGGCTTTGTGGGAACTTCTGACCCAGGCATGCTATTTTTCAGCTCCCATACTAGTGTTAATCAGTTTAACCATCACTATCTAGAAAAATAATGGAAAAATAAAAAGAAAAGGTTTATAATTTCCCTAACAACTCAGGATCTCTCTTCATCATTCTCATGCCTCAATTCTACATTCTGTTTCTTATTATATGTCCCACTCTTGTTTTGCTTGTCTTCTGATTTATGTCTTCCTGTAAACAGTGCAATCAATTATACTTTAAAACCAACTTCCATGTTATTTACATTGTATAGTTCAGAAGAATTATAGTCTGTCTTTTAAAAACATGGTCTCAAGGGGAATGTTACCTGTTTATATCCTTGACTTTGCCTTCCAAATGCTCATTTATCACACTTTTTCTCTTTAATTTTATTTTGCCTGTTAGTCATTTCAGACTCAGTCAATAAGGCAGCTCTAGGAAAAGAGCATCTGGTATCATTGAAGCTGTAAACATGATCTAAAGAGTTTTGTTCTCCAACTGTCCCAGTCATCTATCAAATATCACTTACAGTGACATGATGTGTCATTCATACTAATGGATATTACAGCATTGTAAATGGAAACGCCAGATTGAACTTTTTTTCTTTTTAGCCTTGCAAGCAATTCAGACTACCAGAAGCATAAAATGCCTAAGTGTAAACTTCCACATTTCAGAATGTAAATTCTTTAAAGTTAAAATAATACAGAGTCAATTTTCATAAAAGGAAAAGCAAGAGTAAATATATACATGGGATAATGTTCACACTTGAGAATCAGAAAATGAATGTTTATTAAAATAGCCCAATTACTATTTTTACATGAACAAAATTATTAGAAAATCAATTAAAACACACATTGCTAACATAGTTTTAGTAAAATTGAAACATATACTATCACTCGTATTCAAATTAGTATACCTTTTTTCAAAGAAATAAGATAGAAAGTCACAATACTTATAAAGACATACATGTATAAATACATAGTGATCTGACCACAGAAATTTATTCTGAGGTAACAGCTTGACAAATAAAGTATGTTATGCTACAAAAAGATGCTTATAAATGAATCATCGATCATTTTTAAAAAACAAACTGAATGTAACTAAACCTCAGTCACTCTGAAATGGTATATTAATACCACTACTGTTTACATGGGCATTAAATATATAATTATTAAAAGCCTAAGAAGAAACTTCTGTAATGTTACATAAAATTATAACATTTAGCTGTATGATTGTCACATGTGCATATATACATGTTTTCCCAAAGCAAATACATAGTGGGAATATTAAAAACATGATATACTTTTGAAAGGTTTGGTTTTAATATAGCACAACAGTACACAAAGCATGTATGTTTGGGAATTTGGGAGGGAGAAGGAACGGTAACTGTTCCTCATCTCTATTTTTAACTCCTAAATGTAAGATGCTGTTGCTGTTTGGTTGCTAAGTCATGTCAGACAGTTTGTGATCCCATGGACCATAGCCCTCCAGGTTCCTCTGTGTATGGGATTTCCCAGGCAAGAATACTGGAATGGGTTGCCATTTCCTTCTCCAGGGGATCTTCTTGACCCAGGGATCAAACTGGCATCTCCTGCATGACAGGTAGATTCTTTATCACTGAGTCACTTGGGAAGCCCAAATACAAGGCCTTATTTCATAAGGCTATGAAGTGAGCTTGGCAAAGTCTCAAGTCAAAACCATTAAGGACTCTGAGTGAGTGAGTGAGTGAAGTGAGTGAAAGTCACTCAGTTATGTCCGATTCTGTGACATCATGGACTATCAGTTCAGTTCAGTTCAGTCGCTCAGTGTGTCTGACTCTTTGCGACCCTATGAATCGCAGCACACCAGGCCTCCCTGTCCATCACCAACTCCTGGAGTTCACTCAGACTCACGTCCATCGAGTCAGTGATGCCATCCAGCCATCTCATCCTCTGTCGTCCCCTTCTTCTCCTGCCCCCAATCCCTCCCAGCATCAAAGTCTTTTCCAATGAGTCAACTCTTCGCATGAGGTGGCCAAAGTACTGGAGTTTCAGCTTTAGCATCATTCCTTCCAAAGAAATCCCAGGGTTGATCTCCTTCAGAATGGACTGGTTGGATCTCCTTGCAGTCCAAGGGACTCTCCACGGGATTCTCCAGGCCAGAACACTGGAGTGGGTAGCCTTTTCCTTCTCCAGGGAATCTTCCCAAACCCAGGAGTTGAACCCAGGTCTCCCACATTGCAGGCTGATTCTTTACCAACTGAGCTATCAGGAAGCCTTTTAGCAGTCCTAAGTGAACCATTTACACGTTTAACTCTTTATCCATCTCTCTCTTCTAGGGTAACCAATTATTCTGATTTGTCTGAGAGAATTTTCCTGTTTTAGCAGTAGAGGTCTCAAGTTCCAGAAAAAGCTTCAGTTCTAAGCAGTAGAGGATGAATTGGTCACTCTAAATTATTTCCTTATGCTAGAATCTCACCCATGCCTTTTGTATGGCAGGATTCTCCAACCCTTTCTGAATAATAACCAGGACTTCCCAGATGGCGTTAGTGGTCAAGAACCTGCCTGCCAATTCAGGAGACATAAGAGAGGGGAGTTCGATCCCTGAGTCAGGAAGATCCAGTGGAGGAGGAAATGGCAACCATTCCAGAATTCTAGCTTGGAGAATCCCATGGGCAGAGGAGGCTGGCGGGCTACAGTCCATGAGATTGTGAAGATTCAGACATGGCTGAAGTGACTGAGCACACAGGCATGCTCAATATCCATGTGCAAATATTGTAGCCACCATCTTTGCCCATATGTCACTATTAGAGGTAATGCTTGTTTCCTTTAATGTGCTGGAACCCCTTCCTGCCAATGAGAGTAGAATGCTAGTGAAGCTGGTGGAGTTTGGGAGATAAGAGTTGAGTTGGAGAAAAAAATAATACAGAGTCCTTCACTCTGTCTGTGTTTGTTTTTGTCTAAAACAAAGTAGCTCATATCTCAGTGATTTATTATTTCCTCAGCCCCTCCCTGGCACATCAAGTATATGGAAGAAAATCATATCTTCCTGTTGGATAAATTTTACTCTATTTCAGTAAATTCATGTATTTACCTTATTTTACTAAGAGGGCATTTACCCTGTCGCAGCTGATTATTATTATTTTTTTCCCACAAATCTTACCTTCATTTACAACTAGAGATAAGCCAAACTTAATAGTCTAAGTCAAGACCAGCTGAGTGACTCTTAAAGCTTTAAATCATTAAACAATACTGTTTTACCTTTGTAGATAATCATTACTAGTAAAATTCACTACATGTTTTAGGATACGTAAATGCATTTCAAGCATCATCATTATGAATTCCTCATTTATCGCAGGTATGGAATTCTTAAACTAACTTAACGATTAATTGTTTTCCCTCTCCCTACCCACCTGATTCCAGCTTGCTTTCTTCCACAGTCATGTCTGAAACTTCACATGATCTCTCTTGCTACATGTAAATCAGAGTTGAGGGCTAAGGGGTGAAATATGGAATAGTGAATTGGCTTTAGAGACAACCTTTCAACCTAAGTTAGGTTACATTTTGCAAATACTCTATAGTTAATCTGGATCCCCAATGCACAGGAATGTAGCACTTTGAGAGAACGTGTATGTCACAACTCGTGGCTCCTAGAACAGTTCTATCATGATGCCATTTATCCACACACAATTAAATCAAACCTAATGTACAAATAAGAAAAAAAGTAATAAAATCTCTTCTAGAACACAGGATCTTTTTTTTTTCTTCCTCCTTGTTGATAAGCTTTAACATTTTCTTCTCTGATAATGAATTTGTGTTGATTTTCATAAAATGCTCATCATCACCAAACTTAAAAGCATGAATATAGGTTTTTATGAATGTGTTGAATCATTTCTAGGTATTTGATAAATGGCCCCTCTTCTAGAATGTTCATACCTGCAAATGGTCTCTTTCTCCCCTCTTCTTCCTTTCTTTTCTACTTCCTTTTCTGTCTTCTTCTCTGTGTCTCTCTACTCCGTCTTTCTCTCCCTCTGCCTTTCTCTCCCTTCTCTGTCCCCGTCTCAAAGACAAAATTCAACACCCAAGTGCAATGTTCAAATTAGCTTACATTTAGGAAAAAAATAATCCACCTCCACATATTCTTTATGCATCTATAATTTTATAAGAGTTTGATTTGGTTTAAAAGTTATAGCAGACTGGATTCAAATCATAGAAATGTATTGCATCTGAGTGTTTCTATTCTTTTAGCTTTCTAGCTGGCTTAATCTGCAAGGTTATTAACAGTATTACTTAGACTCATTTAAGCATACATAACCCATCCAGCACAGTGCTGTGGAATGCATCCTGGGTATATTTCCAAGGACATAATAACATTCATTTTCTCAGAGCTTCCCCCTGAAGGGAAGTATGTTGGCAGCCATTATTCTATTGTCAACTTCACTGGATGGCAGTTGAACAGATGGCCAAGTTTTTAGGAAATTTGAATCAGAGATTCAGAAATATCCTTTGGCTCAAACAGGGGAAATGTAAACTGAGTGTTTTAAATATAGAGAAACAGAAAAAGCCTCTCTGTTTGAAAAAACTAAATGAAAGGAGTAGCTCAATGAGAAATGCAGAGAAAGGGAAAAGTAATTGCAGTGGCAATTACTGAATACTTTTCAATTTGAGATATTAGTAATAAGTAATCCCAACTCTGTTTGGGCTTTGAAAGTGTCTCAGTATCCTTCCAATAGATTTCTCATTTTCTTTAACTACTTTAAGTAGTTTCCTGTAACCTGCAATCCAAGCACCGTGAAATAGGACAAAAGCCTAGATATAGTGGATACTCTATAAATGTCAGTAAAACTGCCATCTGGTACCACAAATGATTAGCTGCTTTTTCAGAAAAAAAATTTGAAAGAAAAAAAGTTTTTGACTGTTTTTCCAGAATTTGAGAATAAGAATTGTCTATGGAGTAGAGAAGCTAGAACACAGTGTTTATGACCGTACCTTACTGTGATGATTATTATTCCCCTTCTACCTTCCCACCACAACACTAGTTCCTGATGGCCAGCTGTAATGTGGAAATGTGCATGGAAAGTGATCCTAGAAAATGTAGCCTTCCAGCATAAAAAATTGATACAAGACTATGCAGCACAACATTCATTTAGTATAAATCAATGATGGACAAAATCAGACACTATATCAATAAGATCAAGAAAAATGAGTCAGTTGTAGTTAATCATCTTGAGTCTGTGTTCCCACAGGAATTCCGTTTTTCACATAACACTGAGTCAATGTAAAGGGAATTAGTGTTTACTGAATGCTACATAATATGAGTAATTGTATTAAGAAATTTATACACTGTCTCCTGAAACATTCCCCAAACACATGCAGTTAGTTATCACAATTCCCCTTTTTAGATATATGGCAACTGAGGTTCACAGAGATCTGTGCAGTTTGTTTCATGTTCATGTGCAGAAATAGGTGTTAAATGTGTCACTGCAGGATTAGATAAAGGCAAACTTAAATACTTGAAATCTACACCATTAACTGTCTGAAATCCTCTTGCCCAAAAGACAATGATAGCAATTTAAATGTTTTAACTACAGTCCATAATATAATTCAGCAATCTAGTAAAAACCATCATATAATTAAACATCAGGGTCCATAGGCTCTTACCTTCTGGCAGAATAATACTCAGATTATGGGATCAGACACGTTTGAATTTGTATCTTGTTTCTGACATATGCAAGCTGTGTGACTTTTGAGGAACTATTTTAAAGCTACATTTTCTTGCCTACAAAATAGGGGACATGAATATTTATAACTCACAGATTTGTTGTGAGAATTAAAATGAGAGGGTAATGATCTGACTGTGCTCAGATCAAATATTAACATATTAAGCAACATAATGAGAACCTACTGTATAGAATAGGGAAATTACTCAATGTGGTGACCTAAGTGAGAAGGAAATCCTAAAAAGAGGGGCTAGCTGATTCACATTGTTGTATGGCAGAAACTAATACAGCATTGTAAAGCAACTATACCCCAATTAAAATTTTTTTAAAAACTATATTAAACAACATATAAATTCCAGTTATAATAATTATAATGAGAAAGTTTAATATATATAAATAGCATATCCATGTGTAAAATGAAATATTTAATATATAATAAATTAATATTTTATATATGTGCACCTATATATATATATTTATTTATTCCTTATTTAACCTAGATTTGGAAAAAGATAAAGTTAATGCTCAAAGGTAGTAAC
>SJYT01058006.1:2344-84173 GCA_006410635.1 Cephalophus harveyi | reverse complement strand
TTTGTTAATGTGGTGAATTACATTGATTGATTTGTGGATATTGAAGAATCCTTGCATCCCTGGGATAAGGCCCGCTTGGTCATGATGTATCATCTTTTTAATGTGTTGTTGGATTCTGATTGCTAGTATTTTGTTAAGGATTTTTGCATCAATGTTCATCAGTGATATTGGCCTGTAGTTTTCTTTTTTTGTGGCATCTTTGTCAAGTTTTGGTATTAGGGTGATGGTTGCCTCATAGAATCAGTTTAGAAGTTTACCTTCTTCTGCAATTTTCTGGAAGAGTTTGAGTAGGATAGGTATTTGGGCTTCTCTAAATTTTTGGTAGAATTCAGCTGTGAAGCCATCTGGACCTGGGCTTTTGTTTGCTGGATGATTTCTGATTACTGTTTCAATTTCCATGCTTGTGATGGTTCTGTTAAGATTTTTATTTCTTCCTCGTTCAGTTTTGGAAAGTTTTAATTTTCTAAGAATTTGTCCATTTCTTCCAAGTTGTCCATTTTATTGGCATGTAATTGCTGATAGTAGTCTCTATATGATCCTTTGTATTTCTGTGTTGTCTGTTGTTATCTCTCCATTTTCATTTCTAATTTTATTGATTTGATTTTTCTCTCTTAGTTTCTTGATGAGTCTGGCTAATGGTTTGTCAATTTTATTTATCTTCTCAAAGAACCAGGTTTTGGCTTTGTTGATTTTTGCTAAGGTCTCTTTTGTTTCTTTTGCATTTATTTCTGCCCTAATTTTTAAGATTTATTTCCTTCTACTAATCCTGGGGTTCATAATTTATTCCTTTTCAAGTTGCTTTAGGTGTTCAGTTCAGTTCAGTTCAGTTCATTCACTCAGTCGTGTCCGACTCTGCGACCCCATGAATCGCAGCACGCTGGGCCTCCCTGTCCATCACCAACTCCCGGAGTCCACTCAAACTCATGTCCATCGAGTCAGTGATGCCATCCAGCCATCTCATCCTCTGTTGTCCCCTTCTCCTCTTGCCCCCCATCCCTCCCAGCATCAGGGTCTTTTCCAATGAGTCAACTCTTCACATGAGGTGGCCAAAATATTGGAGTTTCAGCCTTAACATCAGTCCTTCCAATGAACACCCAGGACTGATCTCCTTTAGGATGGACTGGTTGGATCTCCTTGCAGTCCAAGGGACACTCAAGAGTCTTCTCCAACACCACAGATCAAAAGCATCAATTCTTTGGTACTCAGTTTTCTTCACAGTCCAACTTTCACATCCATACATGTCCTCTGGAAAAACCATAGCCTTGACTAGATGGACCTTTGTTGGCAAAGTAATATCTTTGCTTTTGAATATGCTCTCTAGGTTGGTCATAACTTTCCTTCCAAGAAGTAAGCGTCTTTTAATTTCATGGCTGCAATCACCATCTGCAGTGATTTTGGAGCCCCCCAAAATAAAGTCTGACAGTGTTTCCACTGTTTCCCCATCTGCTGCTACTTCTGCTAAGTCACTTCAGTTGTGTCTGACTCTGTGCGACCCCATAGATGGCAGTCTACCAGGCTCCCCCATCCCTGGGATTCTCCAGGCAAGAACACTGGAGTGGATTGCCATTTCCTTCTCCAATGCATCAAAGTGAAAAGTGAAAGTGAAGTCGCTCAGTCCTGTCTGATTCTTTGTGACCACATGGACTGCAGCCTACCAGGCTCCTCTGCCCATGGGATTTTCCAGACAAGAGTACTGGAGTGGGGTGCCATTGCCTTCTCTGGTTTCCCCATCTATTTCCCATGAAATGATGTGACGGGATTCTTGCCTGGAAAATGCCATGGACCAAGAAGCCTGGTAGGCTACAGGCCATGGGGTCGCAAAGAGTCGGACATGACTGAGCGACTTCACTTTGCTGTGAAAAAAGTTTTAGGTTTAATTAAATGTCATTTGCTTATTTTTGCTTTTAGTTCCATTACTCTGGAAAGAAAGTGAAAGTGAAGTCGTGTTCGACTCTTTGCGACCCCATGGACTATAGCCTGCCAGGCTCCTCCTTCCATGGGATTCTCCAGGAAAGAATACTGGAGTGGGTCACCACTTCCTTCTCCAGTGGATCTTCCCTACACAGGGATTGAACTTGGGTCTCCTGCACTGCAGGCGAACTCTTTACCATCTGAACCTCCAGGGGCTCCTCATTACTCTAGGAGGTGGGTCAAAAAGATCTTGCTGTGATGTATGTCAAAAGTGTACTGCTTATGTTTATCTCTAAGAGCTCTATATTCTGGCCTTACATTTAAGTATTTGATACATTTGGTTTTATTTTTGTGCACAGTGTTAGGAAGTGTTCCACTTTTGTTCTTTTACACATAGCTGTTCAGCTTTCCCAGCGCCACTTATTGAAGAGGCTATTTTATCTCCATTGTATATTCTTGCCTCTTTGTCAAAGATAAGGTGCTCATAGGTGTGTGGGTTTATCTGCGGGTCTTCCATCTTGTTTTCTTGGTTTATATTTCTGTTTTTGTGTCAGTAACATACTGTACTGAGGACTGTAACTTTGTTGTTTTGTCTGAAGTTAGGAAGGTTGATTCATCCAGCTCTGTTCTTCTTTCTCAAGATTTGCTTTGGCTATTCAGAATCTTTTGTGTTTCCATACAAATTGTGAAATTATTTGTTCTAGTTCTGTGAAAAATACCATTGGTAATTTGATAAGGATTGCATTAAGCCTGTATATTGCTTTGGGTAGTACTGTCATTTTCACGGTATTGTTTCTTCCAATCCAAGAATATGGTATATCTCTCCATATGTTTGTGTCATCTTTGATTTCTTTCATCATTGTCTTATAGTTTTCTGCATACAGATCTTTTGTCTCTTTAGGTAGGTCTATTCCTAGGTAATTTATTCTTTTTGTGGTAATGGTGAATGGAATTTTCCCCTTAACTTCTCTTTCTGATATTTCACTGTTAGTGCACAGAAATTCAAGGGATTTCTGTATATTAATTTTATATCATGAAGGTGATATAAAACAACATTTACTATGTTGTTTAAGTCTAGTAATTTTCTGGTGGCCTCTTTAGGGTGGTTTGTCAATTTTGTTTATCCTCTCAAAGAACCAGCTTTTAGATCTATTGATCTTTGCTATTGTTTCCTTCATTTCTTTTTCATTTATTTTTGCTATGATCTTTAGGATTTTTTCCTACTATCAACTTTTTTTTTTTGTTCTTCTTTTTTAATTGCTTTAGGTGTAAGGTTAGTTTGCTTATTTGATAGTGTTCAATTTTCTTGAGGTAGGCTTGCATTGGTGTAAATTTCCTTCTTAGACCTGTTTTGCTGCATCCCACAGGTTTTGGATTGCTGTAGTTTTGTTGTCATTTCTAGGTAGCTTTTGATTTCCTTTTTTATGTCTTCAGTGATCTGGTGGTTATTTAGAAGCGTGTTGTTTAGTCTCCATGTGTTTGTGTTTTTTTCTTGTAGTTGATATCTAGTCCTATAACACTGTGATCAGAAAAGATGCTTGATACAATTTCAGTTTTCTTAAGTTTACCAAGGCTTAATTTGTGACTCAAGATGTGATCTATCCTGGAGAGTGTTCCATAAGCACTTGAGAAAAAAATGTATTCTGCTGTTTGGAATGGGAAGTCCTGAAGATATCAGTTAGGTCAATTTAATCTAAGTGTGATTTAACGCTTGTGTTTCTTTATTAATTTTCTGTCCTGATGATCTGTCCATTGGTGTAAGTGGGATGTTAAAGACCCCTACTACTATTGTGTTGCCATCAATTCCCCCTTTTATGATGTTAGCATTTAACTTATATATTGAGGTGCTCTTGCCTGGAAAATCCCATGAACAGAGGAGCCTGGTAGGCTGCAGTCCATGGGGTCGCACAGAGCAGGACACCACTGAAGCGACTTAGCAGCAGCAGCAGCAGCAGCATGTTAGGTGCATAAATGTTTGCAACTGTTATATCTTCTTGGATTGATCCCTTGATCATTATGTAGTGGCCTTCCTTATCTCTTGTAACAGTTTTTGTTTCAAAGCTGTTTTTCTGAGTATTGCTACACCCATTTTCTTTTGATTCCCATTTGCATGGAATATCTTTTTTTCATCCCCTGACTTTAAGTCGATAACTGTCCTTAGGTCTGAAGTGGATCTCTTGTAGACAGCATATGCACAGGTCTTGTTTCTGTATCTATTCATCCAGCCTGTGTCTTTGGTTGGACCATTTAATCCATTTACATTTAAGATAGCTATTGATATGCATATTCCTACTGCCATTTTCTTACTGTTCAGAGTTTGTTTTCCTGGGTCTTTTTCTTTCTTTCTTTTTTTTTTAAATTTTACATTATTTTACTTTACAATACTGTATTGGTTTTGCCATACATTAACATCGTCTCTTTTGTTTCCTGATAGAGAAGTTTCTTTAGCATTTGTTGTAGGGCTGGTTGGGTGGTGATGAGTTCTCTTTTTTGTTTATCTATCAAGCTTTGATTTCACAAGCAAATCTGAATGAGATCCTTACTGGATAAAGTAATCTGGTTATAGTTTTTTTTTTCTGTTATCACTTTAAAGAAGTATCCTGCCATTCCCTTCTGGTCTGCAGAGTCTGTTGAAAATTCAGTTGTTAGCCTTAATGGGAATTCGTTTGCATACTTTTTTTTTTTTTTTGCTTTTCCCTTTCTGCTTTTAGTATTTTTTTTTCTTTTTGCTTAATTTTTCTTAGTTTGATTGGTACATGTCTTGGTGTACTTCTCTTTGGGTTTATCCTGTATGGGACTCTATGGGCTTCCTGAGCTTGGATTCCTTTCCCATGTTAGGGAAGTTTTCAACTATAATCTCCTCAAATATTTTCTCATAACCTTTTTTTTTTGCCTCTTCTTCTTCTGAGACCCCTATAATTTGAATGTTGGTGCATTTAATATTGTCCCAGATGTCTCTGAGACTGTCCTGTGAGTTCTCTTCTAATTGCTCTGACAGGGTAATCTGCTAAGCATTAAGCAAGGGAGGAGGTGCTAGACATTTGAGGGGAAAAGAGAAGTGTGAAATGTCACCTAGGAAAAGAGAAGGGTGAATAAATTTGGGGAAAGTTGTAGAATTTTGAAGTCACACTAAGGATCCGTTGGAAGTTACTGGTCATGTTTTTAAAGTTCAACCAATCATAATGGTTCTATGTTTGTCTCTAACTAAGGTCAGCTGCACAAGTATGTGTACAGTAGGAGGCAAAAAAGGGATTTGATGTTGAATGAAATAAGAGAGTACTATATGCTAATTGAAGGTGGACTCTAAGCTGGGTGTGCAAGAAAATGAAGGTATGTCAGGGGTGTTAAGGCCACTGGATTGGAGATCCAGGATTTTGGGAGAAAAATATGAGCAAAACATAGAGGTAGTATTAAATGCATATGTAAAGAAAGTAAGGAGAACAGTTTGCCTGATGTCACAGATAGGTAATGGTAAATTTGTGAGACTAAAATTGTCTATGGCATATAGACTCAAACAACAGGTAGATACTTACTTTGGGGATTCTTTGATTTGTTTAAGGACACTTAGTGGTAATAAAGTTGAGGACAGCAGTCAAGGCTGCTGTCAGCTCTGGGCAATAGAGAGCTGAGGTTACCCACAGAAGTTGCTGTACTGAGACAGTCAGCCTCTGCCCATGTGTGAGTCAAAGACCTTCCTCTGGGCCCCAGGGTCCTGCATCCCTTACTTCTAGATGCCTTTCTTCACTGTCCTAGCTCCAGCCTCTTGTCCTCATAGTGTTGCTTACACGTTCAAGACAGACTATGAGTCTCCCTAAAGGGCTCCTTCCCTCAGCTCCTCTGAGTCTTGAGCAAGAGACATCTTCACAGTGTCCTTCATATTCTCAGGCCTTACCTGAGTCTATTTAAAATGGAATACTCAAGCCTTCCCTGGCAGTCCAGTGGTTAAAACTCTACACTTTCAATACAGAGAGTATGGATTCAATCTCTGGTCAGGGAACTAAGATCCCATATACCTTGCCACCAAAAAACCACAACACAAAGCAGAAACAATATTGTAACAAGTTCAATGAAGACTTTAAAACATCAGTTCAGTTTAGTTCAGTCGCTCAGTCATGTCCGACTCTTTGTGACCCCATGAATCTCAGCTCGCCAGGCCTCCCTGTTCATTACCATCTCTCGGAGTTGACTCAGACTCACGTCCATCGAGTCAGTGATGCCATCCAGCCATCTCATCCTCGGTCATCCCCTTCTCCTCCTGCCCCCAATCTCTCCCAGCATCAGAGTCTTTTCCAATGAAATGTCTTAAAAAAAAAAAAAAAAAAGATGGAGTTCTCTTTCTTTGGCTCCCCTGCCCTTTGAAGGCACTCTCCACCCTCTTTGCCCTGATCCTTTTTTCTTTCTGTTGTACTTATAATCTAGCATTCTTAATAATCTATTGATTGAGTATGCTTAGTGTCTCTTTCCCATCAGCAGAACATAAGCTCTATGAAGGCAGGGCTGTTTTATCTGTTTCATTCATCACCTAGGGCAGTACTCTGAACACCTGCCATCTTCAGTAAATCCTGATGGGATGGAAACATACACACTACCATACTACTACTTACAGATAGCTAGTGTGATTTTACTGTATGATTCAGGGAACTCAAATTGATGCTCTGTGACAATCTAGAGGTGTGGAATGGGGTGGAAAATGGTTAGAGAGGTTCAAGAGGGAGGGAACATATGCATACTTATGGCTGATTCATGCTGATGTATGGCAGAAACCAACACAATAGTGTAAAGCAGCTACCCTTCAATTAAAAATAAATAAAAAGGAGGAGGAGACAGAAGAAGATGGCAGAGGAGTAAGATGGGGAGATTGCCAGCCTCCTCACAAATAAATGGAACAACTCCTACAAAGCAAACTGTAGGCAACAGCAGAAGACCCCAGGACTCCAGCAGGGACAGACCAACCTCCCTGAAATGAGGTAGGAGAGAGGAGAGAGAAGTTCTGGGCAGGAGCTTGTGCCCCAATGGAAGAAGGAGGCCCCATGCACAGGGAAACTCCCTCACAGGCAGGCCCAAAGGGGAGCTGCAAAGTCTCTGAAAACCAAGCAAAGCAGGGACTTGAAGGGCAGCAAACAGAGAAAGCTGCACTTTTCAACCCATTAACAGCTCACGGACTGTGGCCCCAGACAGCGTGCTTGGGGAACTGAGAGTGGTGTGGCATACAAACCCAGCCAGCGCATTCAACCCTTGCAGCACAGAAGGTGGGCCCAGGTAGCCAAGTGTGATGGGGCAGACAAATCTAGCCAGTGTGCACAACCCTTGCAGCACAGATGGCAGGACCAGGGAGTGAAGCGTGATGCAGCAAACACAGTTGGCGCAAAGTGAGGGACAGGGGTGCCAATAGAGGGGAGGTATATAAACTTGGGCAGTTCACACAACCCTCCCTGCAGAAAGAACAAATAACCCCTGCAACAAAGAGTGGAGGCAGTGAGAGGAAACAAGTGCACACAAACCCCACGACACAGAGGGCAGGCAAGGCAGCTGAAACAAGTGCACACAAGGTCCTTGACACAGAGTGTGCACACGGGAAGCTGAGACAAGTGCACAAAAGCCCCACAAAGCAAAGGTCAGGCCTGGGGAGCCAAAACAAGTACACACAAGCCCCACGACACAGAGGGCAGACCTCGGGAACTGAGACAAGTGCACACAAGCCCTGCAACACAGAGAGTGAGCTTAGGGGGCTGAGGGAAGTCCACACAAATCACTGCAATGCAGAAGGATCCACACAAGCACCTGCCTAGCAAGTCTGGGCCAGCAGCACAGGGCGGGACAGGGGAATAGAAGCACCAGCAATGATCCCAGGGACAAGTAAGGGGCTGGCGGCACTGCAGATATGCAGAGAGGGCCACTTTGAAGCCGCTGTGGAAATAGATGTGCTTAACACTGTGAAAGCTAGAACGACTGCCCAAAGGCATACTGAATCCATAGACACTCCAAAATCTACTACTGGACCTGCACTGCCCTTCAGAGAGAGGAGCTCCAGCTTCATCAACCAGAACACAGGCACAAGCTCTGCCAACCAGGAAAACATCACAGGACACTAATTCAACCCCATCCACAGGGGTAGACTCCACAACCAAGAGCTACAACCTCGAGAACCTTTTTTAGAATTTTTTTCTTTTTTCTTTCTCTCTTATAAAGCACATTGTTTATTCCTCAGCATATTTCCACCATCACATTAGCCTTTTGTGGCAGTGTGGAGTTTTCCATGTTTTTTTTTTTTTTTAAATTCATTTTAAGATTTTGTTTCTCTTTTTCTTATAAATCACACGGTTTATCCCCCCTACCTACATATTTCCATCTCCATATTAGTCTTCTGTGGTGCTGTGGAGTTTCCCACTTTTTGTTTCTTGTAAAAAAAAAAGAAAAGAAACAAAAATTCATTTTAAGATTTTTTGTTCTCACTTTTTTCTTCTTTTTTCTTCATGAGTTTTTTTGGATTTTTTTGATATATTCATCTGCCTTTCCTATAGTTCTATACTGGCTGTAGCTATTCCCGAATATATAAAAATCTTTTCCACATGTGTTTATTCATCTTCGCTTTTTAAATTTTTTCTTTTTTCTCTCTTTTTAAATCTTCTCCACTCCTTACTTTTCACTTGTCCCCCATTCTCCTCTCTCTTTTTCTCTTTTTTTATCCTTCTTTTTTCCCTTCACTCTCTTCTTTCACCAAGTAAGTTAAATTGTTGAGCTCTCTGTGCTATATTCCCCAGTTGGCCCTTTGCTTATGCTCAGATTTCTGGATTGAGTATTAGCTAACCCTTTCAATTCATTGATGTCACCTCTGGTTTCCCTTGTTCACCAAGTCAATCTCCTCTACTCTTTCTTTAGAACTCTTTGGTTATAACTGTATGTGTGTGTGTGTGTGTGTGTGTGTGTGTGTGTGCATGTGTATATCCCAGTATTTCTGTAATTACCTACTTGATCACCTCCCACTAGAATACAAGCACAAGTCACCCCTAGTAAGAAATCAACACAAACCACCCAACCAACAGTTACCTCCAAGGGCCAAAATCAAAAGGAAGAAGTAATATAACCCTACAGCCTGGGAAAAAGCGACCTTGAGTGGAGCAAGTTAGAAAAAAAGAAGATGAAAAGAAGAGAAGTGAAACACAAATTAAAGAGCAAGGTGGAAACTCACAACACAAAATAAACAAAGAGGAAATAAGTAATCTCCCTGAAAGAGAATTCAGAATAATGATAGTAAAGATGCTCTGAAGATTTGAGAATAGAATGGGGAAAATGTAAGAAGCATTTGACATAGTTAATACAATCACCAAGGTCATAGAAGAAAGGAAGAATAAGCAAACAGAGATGAATAACACAATTACTGAAATTAAAAATACTCTAGAAGGAACCAATAGCAGAATAACTGAGGCAGAGAAATGGATAAGTGAGCTGGAGGATAGAATGATGGAAATAACTGCTGAAGAGCAGAATAAAGGGAAAGGATTGAAAAGAATTGAGAACAGCTTCAGATACCTTTGGGATAACATTAAATGCACCAACATTTTAGTTATGGGGTCCTAGAGGAAGAAGAAAAAAAGAAAGGCACTGAGAAAATTTTTGAAGAAATTATAGTTGAAAACTTCCCCAACATGGGAAAGGAAATAGTCAATTAAGTCCAAGAAGAGTAGAAAGTCCCTTTTAGGCTAAACCTAATGAAAAACACATTGAGACACATACTAATAAAGCTAACAGAGATTAAGCAGAAAGAAAGAATATTAAAAGCAGCAAGGGAAAAACAATGAGTAATATACATGGGAAAACCCATATGATTAATAGTGGATTATACAGCAGAAACTCTACAGGCCAGAAGGGAATGGCAGAATATATTTAAAGTACTGAAAGGGAAAAACCTACAACCATAATGACTATACCTGGCAAAGATCTCATTCAAAATTGATGGAGAAATCCAAAGTTTTATGGACAAGCAGAAGTTAAGAGAATTCAGCACCACCAAACCATCCTTGCAACAAATACTAAAGGGACATACATAGCCAGTAAACACAAGAGAAAGGGAAGACCTACAAAAACAAACCTAAAACAGTCAAGAAAATGCTGATAGGAACATATATATCAATTACCTTAAATGTAAACGGATTAGTGCACCAACCAATATGGACTGACCAAATGGATACAAAAACAAGACCCATATATATGTTGCCTACAGGAGACCCACTTCAGCCCTAGAGACACATACAGACTGAAAGTAAAAGGATGGAAAAAGATATTTCATGTGAATGGAAACCAAAAAACAGCTAGAGTGGCAATCCTTACTTCAGACAAAATAGACTTTAAAATAAAGAATATTATAAGAGACAAGATATAACAATTGTAAATGTATATGCACCCAACATAGGAACACTTCAATACATAAGGCAAACACTAACAGGCATAAAAGGAGAAACTGACAGCAACACAATAATAGTAGAGGACTTTAACACCCCACTTTCCCCAATGGACAGATCATCAAAACAGAGAATCAATAAGGAAACACAAACCTTAAATGAAACATTAGACAAAATGGACCTAATTGATATCTTCAGGACTTTCCATCCAATGCAGATGAATACACCTTCTTCTCAAGTGCAGATGGAACATTCTCCAGGATAGACCACATTTTGAGCCACAAATCAAGCCTCAGTAAACTTAAGAAAATTGAAATTTTATCAAGTATCTTCAACCACAACACTATGAGAGTAGGTATCAATCACAGGAAAACAACAACAACAAAACAACAGCAAAGCAAACACTCATGGAGATGAAATAATACATTACTAAATAACAAAGAGGTTACTGAAGANGAATGTTGAGCTTTAAAGCCAACTTTTTCACTCTCTTCTTTTACTTTCATCAAGAGGCTTTTTAGTTCCTCTTCACTTTCTGCCATAAGGGTGGTGTCATCTGCATACCTGAGGTTATTGATATTTCTCCCGGCAATCTTGATTCCAGCTTGTGTTTCTTCCAGTCCAGCATTTCTCATGATGTACTCTGCATAGAAGTTAAATAAGCAGGGTGACAATATACAGCCTTGACGTACTCCTTTTCCTGTTTGGAACCAGTCTGTTGTTCCATGCCCAGTTCCAACTGTTGCTTCCTGACCTGGATACAGATTTCTCAAGAGGAAGGTTGTTTGTCAATTTTGTTTATCTTCTCAAAGAACCAGCTTTTCATTTTATTAATCTTTGTTATTGTTTCCTTCATTTCAGCTCTGATTTTTATGATCTCCTTTGGAAAAGTCAGCAGAAGGAAGGAGCAGAAATAAATGAAAAAGAAATGAAGGAAACAATAACAAAGATTAATAAAATGAAAAGCTGGTTCTTTGAGAAGATAAACAAAATTGACAAACCACTAGCCAGACTTATCAAGAAAAAAGGGAGAAAAATCAAATCAATAAATTTAGAAATGAAAAAGGAGAGGTTACAACAAACAGCACAAAAATACAAAGGATCATAAGAGAATATTATGAGCAACTATATGCTAATAAAATGGACAAACTAGAGGAAATGGACAGATACTTGCAGAAACAGACACAGAGAACAGACCTATGGACATGGTGGGAGAAGAGGAGGGAGAAGGGGAGATGTATGGAGAGAGTAACATAGATATATACAATGCCATGTGTAAAACAGATAGCCAGTGGGAATTTGCTGTATGACTCAGGGAACTCAAACAGGGGCTCTGCAACAGGCTGAAGGGTGGGTTGGGGAGGGAGATAGGAGGGAGGCCCAGGAGGGAGGGGACATGGGTGTACTTATGGCTGATTTTTGTTGATGTATGACAGAAAACCACAAAATTCTGCAAAGTGATTATCCCTCAAATAAAAATAAATAAGTAAATAAAAAATAAAAAGGAGAAAAAATGCTCATGGGGCATATTACAAGACCACAATCAGGAGGGAGGGGACATGGTTGTACTTATGGCTGATTTTTGTTGAGTTATGACAGAAAACCACAAAATTCTGCAAAGTGATTATCCCTCAAATAAAAATAAATAAGTAAATAAATAAAAAGGAGAAAAAAATGCTCATGGGGCATATTACAAGACCACAATGTTTCTAATTTACTCTCACTTACTGCCCATGTGAGAATGATACATAAAATTCTGGAGGGACCTAAAGATATTCTCCAAAGTTGGGATTATACAAACATTTTTATTTATAATCCAAAATTTAATCTTTTTTGTATGTTCAACCTCATTCCTTTACATGCCACCTACAGCCACCTCCAGCTCAAAGTTTACTCCAAGTTTACTAGGCCAGTATTGCTCCATTCTTAATAATTTTTTATTTTTCTGTGGCTTTTCTTATGCAATGTTTTTATATATTTTAAAAAGTGCTACTTGTAATTGTGGTAACTGGGAGTGGGTCTGCACAGTTTAGACTTTTGCCTGCCTGAATGGGGGTTTGTTGTCCCGATTTCATTGTCTTGGGAATGTAAACAATGTGTAGCCTCATCTTCCTTAACTTTTTATGTTTTATCTGAATAATTTCTTGACCTGAATTATTTCTAGTAATAGTGTGATATATTTATTTCCAATATTTATCATAATAATGAAAATAGATTCTCATTTGAACTTATTTTTTCTACCCTCACACTGCACTAACTCTCTTGATATACTGAGCAACTCACTACCCAGCAGTAGGAACCCTGCCCACCAATATGTGGTTCAGCTGAGCTGGTAGTGGCATGTCTGGCTAGGAGAGGCCTGACAGACATGGGACTCTTCATCTCACTCAGGAAAAAAGGAGTAAGTATTTCAAAATTGATATAAGGTGTCAAAATTGACAGTTGGTGGCCTTTTAAACGCCTCCTGGAATGTTAGCAAGTATGGGCTGGAATGGGAACAGATGGAAATTAGGCCAGAAGACATGAATCTCCCTCTCACAGGCCTCATGGAAGGAGCAGAGAAGTGTTGGTCACAATGGATGGGAGCTCAGGGCCCCATAGGTGTGAAGGCCCACCCCAGAGAAGCCACGGGTATTTTTTATTTGTAATTCTGAGTTATTTTTATTATACATCCCCCAAACTGCAAAAGCTTCAGGCCCTCAGAAAAGATTTACCACTGGAAAGGAAGCTTAGGTTTATTACTGGAAAGAAGCATAATTGTGTGTGGGTCAAATCAATGGAAAGGACTCTTTTTCACATGTGGTAAAATACACATAACATAGAATTTGTTACTTTATTGATTGAAAAGTACAATTCAGTGCATTTAGCATATTCACAATGTTGTGCAACTATCACCACTATCTGGATCCAGAACATTTTTATCATTCTGGAAGAAGCACCATACCCAAAGGTAAACTTCCCATTCCCCATTGTCTCCTGCCCTTGGCAATCACTAATCTACTTTCTATTTTTATGGGATGAAATATTTCATAAAAATGGAATCATGCAATACATGGACTTTTGTGCCTGTGTCTGACTTTTTTCACTTAGCATGCTTTCAAGATTTATTCATGTTGTAGTGAGAATCAGTATGTCATTCCTTTTCATGCAGGAAATCTTCTAAGTAAAAGACATAGATAAATAATAATAATCTAAATAATAGAGAGGATATAGCCCATTGACTACAAAAATTCCAAGAATAACACTCAACAGTATGACCCAAATACTATGGGCAGGACTCTTTATGATACTGCACTGTATTCTGTTCTCTAACCTAGTGGATTAGAATTTAAATGTCTTCTCGAGTCTTCCAATTTCAATCAAGTGGTCTTGACTAATTTCTAAGCCTTTCTTAATTCATATCTATTCTGCTCAGAAATAATTCTTGCACCAGTTCTCTTTCTGTCCCCTTTGCCTGATCTCAATTACTGCCTTTCTAATCTGAGTCAGCATGCAAGTTACTCATTGAAATTCCAGAGAAAAACTATTTTTTCTTGATTTCTGTGAGAACACTTGAAAATAGGAGTACGTCAAGGCTGTATATTGTCACCCTGCTTATTTAACTTATATGCAGAGTACATCATGAGAAACACTGGGCTGCAGAAGCAGAAACTGGAATCAAGATTGCCGGGAGAAATATCAATAACCTCAGATATGCAGATGACACCAACCTTATGGCAGAAAGTGAAGAACTAAAGATCCTCTTAATGAAAGTGAAAGAGGAAAGTGAAAAAGTTGGCTTAAAGCTCAACATTCAGAAAACTAAGATCATGGCATCCAGTCCCATCACTTCATGGCAAATAGACGGGGAAAACAGTGGCTGACTATTTTTTGGGGCTCCAAAATCACTGCAAATGGTGATTGCAGCCATGAAATTAAAAGATGCTTACTCCTTGGAAGGAAAGTTATGACCAACCTAGACAGCATATTAAAAAGCAGAGACATTACTTTGTTAACAAAGGTCCATCTAGTCAAGGCTATGGTTTTTCCAGTAGTCATGTATGGATGTGAGAGTTGGACTGTGGAGAAAGCTGAGTGCTGAAGAACTGATGCTTTTGAACTGTGGTGTTGAAGACTCTTGAGAGTCCCTTGGACTGCAAGGAGATCCAACCAGTCCATCCTAAAGGAGATCAGTCCTGGGTGTTCACTGGAAGGACTGATGTTGAAGCTGAAACTCCAATATTTTGGCTACCTGATGAGAAGAGCTGAGTCATTTGAAAAGACCCTGATGTTGGGAAAAATTGAAGCCAGGAGGAGAAGAGGACGACAGCGGATGAGATGGTTGGATGGCATCACCGACTTAATGGATATGAGTTTGTGTAAACTCCAGGAGTTAGTGATGGACAGGGAGGCCTGGCATGCTGCGGTTCATGGGGTCGCAAAGAGTCAGACACGACTGAGCGACTGAACTGAACTGAACTGATACCTCCAGGTGAAAAATAAATACTGCATTCACAGTGTTATCGCTATGCTGCCCATCTTTAATTTGTAGTAAAGTGTTGGGAGAACATTTTGAACAAATGAGTCGACATAAACAAAGGTATATCCAATTTTTTCCTATTATGAAGCATAATTACTTTAAATAATCATAAAATACCATGCAGTTTTTAGTAGTTTATTTAGCATTTTGTTGACTTAAATTTAGTCTACAGTGCAGTCCTCAGCACAGAGGTACTATGCACAAATCACTGAAATTATTGAGCAAATAACACCTGCAAAAGAAATCTGCTGCTTTTATACTTAAGTAGCCTATCAACACTTGGTTTATGTTTTTACATTTTGCTTCTTAGCTCTGTTCATAACTATGTCCATTTTCAGAGAGGTTAGTATAATCTTCACGTTCATTGAAACAAGAAGTCTCTAAATACATGTCTTTTGGGTATAAGTGGTGGCATTGTTTAGTCTTCAGCTGTAAAATTTTAGTTTCCTGTATTTGAATCTTACTGAATGCTTTTGAAAAGCTTTTAGTTTCAACATTATAGTTAAACATTAATTTCATCACATTTCACTTACACCTGGCTTTGAAAATCTCCCATCCTGCTTGGGAAATGGAGGTGTGATAATAAAATCAGCTCTTGTCTCCCTGGTTCATGCATTCTTAACAGAGAAATATTGTTCCCAAGAGTGAATATTGTTTCTCAGGTGTGGCAAAAAAAAAAAAAAAAAACTTACTCTTTTTAATGTATAAATCATAGATATACATACATTCACTTCAGTTCAGTCACTCAGTTGTGTCTGACTCTTTGCTACCCTATGGACTGCAGCTCGCCAGGCCTCCCTGTCCATTACCAACTCCTAGAGTTTACACAAAATCATGTCCACTGAGTCAGTGATGCCATCCAACCATCTCATTCTCTGTCATCCCCTTCTCCTCCTGCCTTCAATCTCTCCCAGCATCAGGCTCTTTTCCAAGGAGTCAGCTCTTTGCATCAGATGGCCAAAGTATTGGAGTTTCAGCTCCAGCATCAGTCCTTCCAGTGAACACTCAGGACTTATTTCTTTAGGATTGACTGGTTTGAGCTCCTTGCAGTCCAAGGGACTCTCAAGAGTCTTCTCCAACACCACAGTTCAAAAGCATAAAAAAAAAAAAAAAAAACTTACTCTTTTTAATGTATAAATCATAGATATACATACATTCACTTCAGTTCAGTCACTCAGTTGTGTCTGACTCTTTGCTACCCTATGGACTGCAGCTCGCCAGGCCTCCCTGTCCATTACCAACTCCTAGAGTTTACACAAAATCATGTCCACTGAGTCAGTGATGCCATCCAACCATCTCATTCTCTGTCATCCCCTTCTCCTCCTGCCTTCAATCTCTCCCAGCATCAGGCTCTTTTCCAAGGAGTCAGCTCTTTGCATCAGATGGCCAAAGTATTGGAGTTTCAGCTCCAGCATCAGTCCTTCCAGTGAACACTCAGGACTTATTTCTTTAGGATTGACTGGTTTGAGCTCCTTGCAGTCCAAGGGACTCTCAAGAGTCTTCTCCAACACCACAGTTCAAAAGCATCAATTATTCTGTGCTGAGCTTTCTTTATAGTCCAACTCTCACGTCCATACATGACTACTGCAAAAACCATAGCTTTAACTAGACATTTGATGGCAAATTAATGTCTCTGCTTTTTAATATGCTTTCTAGGTTGGTCATAACTTTCCTTCCAAGGAGTAAGTGTCTTTTAATTTTATGGCTGCAATAACCATCTGCAGTGATTCTGGATCTCCCCCCAAATGAATTCTGTCACTGTTTCCATTGTTTCCCCGTCTATTTGCCATGATGGGACCAGATGGCATGATCTTAGTTTTCTGAATGTTGAGTTTTAAGCCACCTCTCTCACTCTTCTCTTTCACTTTCATCAAGAGGCTCTTTTGTTCTTCTTTGCTTTCTGCCATAAAGGTGGTGTCATCTGCACATCTGAGTTTATTGATATTTCTCTTGGCAATCTTGATTCCAACTTGTGTTTCATCTAGCCCAGCATTTCTCATGATGTACTCTGCATATAAGTTAAATAAGCAGAGTGACAAATACAGCCTTGATGTACTCCTTTCCCTATTTGGTGCCAGTCTGTTGTTCCATGCCCAGTTCTAACTGTTGCTTCCTGACCTGCATACATACATTACATATACCAATATGCAGTATTGTGTCTGACTCTTTGAAACCCCATGGACTGTAGCCTACCAGGCTCCTCCATCCATGGGATTTTCCAGGCAGGAGTACTGGAGTGGGTTGCCATTTCCTTCTCCAGGGGATCTTCCTGACCCAGGGATTACCGTTTGAGCCACCAGGGAAGTTCCCCAATATGCAGTATACCTATGGCATTAAAATTTTAATAGTTTAGACTCACAAACTGAAAGATGAGGTCTCTGAAGCAAACTTGCCTAGCTAGCAGGTTTATCTTGGACTTCCAACCTCCAGAATGAATCATGCAGAATGTGATGGAGAACTGACTGAAGTTGGCCAAGGAAGAAGCAGTAAGACAACTCAGAAAGCTATCGCCATAATCCAGAGATCAAGTCTTGAGACTCTGGAGTGGAACACTGACTCTAATACCCTAGACTACCACATAACTAAGCCTAGGGAGTATCAAATAGTGAGAACTCACACAAAGGAAGCCATTTGAATACAAGACATGGCATCACCCAACCACCAGTAGCACCCTGTGCAGGATCCCTCATCCAAACAAAAAATAAGACAAAAATACAAACCCAATCGTCAGCAGACAGGATTACCACCTCACTCAACCCTGCCCATCTGAGGCAGGGGTGGGGGGTGGTGGAAACTCAGCACAAATATCACCCTATATGAAGTTTACACAAACCACTGGACGAAACTTAGGAGGGCAGAAACCAAAAGGGAGAAAAAATTCAACCTTGAAGTGTGGGAAAAGGAGACATCAAACAGAATAAGTTAAGAATAAAATGAAAAGGCAGAGAAATACTGCACAAATAAAGAAGAAAACTAGAAACACAGAAGTCCAAATAAATGAGGAGGAAATAGGCAAACTACCTGAAAAAGAATTCAGAATAATGATAGTAAAGATGATTAAAAACCTTGAAAACAGAATGGAGAAAATGCAAGAATCAATTAACAAAGACCTAGAAGAATGAAAGAATAAATGTATAGAGACAAATAACACAATTATTGAAATTAAAAATATGATTCTATTCGATTGATTCTAGCATGAATCGATAACGGAATATCTGAAGCAGAATGGATCATTGAACTGGAAGATAAAATGGTGGAAATGACTGCTGAAAAGTAGAGTAAAGCAAAAAGAATTCTCCTGGGAAATATTAAATGAACCAGCGTTCGAATTATAGGGGTCCCAAAGAAGAAGATAAAAATAAATGGTATGAGAAAATTTTTGAAGAGATTATAGTTGAAAATTTCCCCAACACGAAAAAGGAAATAGTTGGTCAAGTACAAGAGGTGCAAAGAGTCCCATACAGGACTCAAAGAGAAACATGCTGAGACAGGTTACTAATCAAACTAGCAAAGATAAAAAACACAAAGAAAGCATATTAAAAGCAGCAAGGGAAAATCAACCAGTAACATACAAGGGAAACCCCTTATGTTTAATGATCTTTCAGCAGAAACTCTGCAGGCCAGAAAGGAATGGCAAGATATATTTAAAGTACTGAAAGGGAAAAATCTACAACCAAGATTACTCTACCCAGCAAGGATCTCAATCAAATTTGATGGAGAAATCAAAATCTTTTCAGACCAGCAAAAGTCAAGAGAATTCTGTACTAACAAACCAACATTACAACAAATGTTAAAGAGACTTATATAGTCAGGAAATAGAATAGAGAAAAAGACCTACAAAAACAAACCCCAAACAATTAAGAAAATGGCAATAGGAACAGATTTATGAATAATTGCTTTAAATGTAAATGAATTAGATGCTCTAAACAAAAGACACAAACTGGCTGAATGGATAAAAAACAAGACCCATATATATGTTGCCAACAAGAAACCCACTTCAGACCTCAAGTCACATCTAGACTGAAAGTGAAAGGATGGAAAAATATATTCCATGCAGATGGAGAACAAAAGAAAGCTGGAGCAGCAATCCTCATATCATACAAGTATACCTTAAAATAAAGAATATTACAAGAGATAAGGAAGGACACTACATAATCATCAAGGGATCAATCCAGGAAGAAGACATAGCAATTGCAAATATCTATTCACCCACATAGGAGCATCTCAATACATAAGATATACTCTAACAGACATAAAAGGAGAAATTAGCAGTAACACAATAATAGTAGGAGACTTTAACACCCCAAGTCTTAAATGACACATTAGATGAGATGGATCTCATTAATATCTTCAGGACATTCCATCCAAATGCAGAAGAATACACCTTCTTCTCAAGTGCACATGTAGCATTCTCTAGGATAGACCACATCTTAGGTCACAAATCAAACCTCAGTAAATTTAAGAAAATTGAAATAGTGTCAAGCATCTTTTCCAATCACAGCGCTATGAGACCAGATATCAATTACAAGGAAAAAAACCACAAACAACTATAAGGAACACAAACACATGGAGATTAAATAGTACATTTTTACATAATGAACAGATTACTGAAAAAATCAAAAGGAAAATTAAAAAGTTCTTAGAAACAAATGACAATGAAAACATGAAAACTCAAAACCTATAGGATGCAGCAAAAGCAGTTCTCAGAGGGATGTTTATAGCAATACAATCCTACTTCAAGAAACAAGAAAAACATCAAATAGACAACCTAACTTTACACCTAAAACAACTGGAAAAGAGAAGAAGAAGCTCCCTCCCCCAATTAGCAGAAGGAAAGAAATCATAAAGATCTGAGCAGAAATAAATGAGAAAGAAATGAAAGAAACAATAGTAAAGATTAATAAAACTAAAAGCTGATTCTTTGAGTAGATTAACAAAATTGATAAACCTTTAGCCAGACTCCTCAAGAAAAAAAGAGAGAAGAATCAAATCAACAAAATTAGAAATAAACAAGAGACGTTACAACAGAAAATGCAGAAATACAAAGGATTATAAGAGACTATTATGTACAACTATATGGCAATAAAATGGATAACTTGGATGAAATGGATATATTCTTAGAAAACTTCAATCTTCCAAGACTGAATCAGGAAGAAATAGAAATTATGAGCAACCCAATTACAAGCACTGAAATTGAAGCTGTGATAAAAAATCTCCAAAAAAAACAAAAGCCCAGGACCAGATGGTTTCACAGGTGAATTTTATCAAAGATTTAGAGAAGAGCTAATGCCTATATTTCTAAAACTTTCAAAAATTGCAGAGGAAAGAACACTTCCAAACTCATTCCACGTGGCCACCATAACCCTGATACCAAAACCAGACAAAGGCAACACAAAAAAAGAAAACTGCAGGCCAATATCACTGATGAACATAGATGCAAAAATCCTCGACAAAATTTTAGCATACAGAATCCAGAAACATCAAAAAGCTCATACACCATGATCAAGTTGGGTTTATTCCAGGGATATAAGGATTCTTTAATATATGCAAATCAATCAATGTGATACACCATATTAACAAGCTGAAGGATAAAAACCATATGATAATCTCAATAGATGCAGAAAATGCCTTTGACAAAATTCAGCATCTATTTATGATTCAAACTCTTCAAAAAATGGGCATAGAAGAAACCTACCTCAACATAGTAAAGGCCATATATGATAAGCCTACAGCAAACATTATTCTCAATGGTGAGAAACTGAAAGCATTCCCCCTAAGATCAGGAACCAGACAAGGGTGTCCACACTAACAACTATTATTCAACAAAGTTTTGGAAGCCCTAGCTATAGCAATTAGAGAAGAAAAAGAGATAAAATGAATCCATATCAGAAAAGAAGTATAGCTGTCACTGTTTGCAGATGACATGATACTATACATGGAAAAACCTAAAGATACATACTAGATCTTACTAGATCATGAAATTACTAGTGCTAATCAGTGATTTAGCAAAGTCACAGGATACAAAATCAATACACAGAAATCATTTGCATTTCTATATACTAACAACAAAAAATCTGAAAGAGAAATTAAGGAATCAATCCCATTCAGTATTGAAACAAAAAGAATTAAATATTAGGAGTAAACCTACCTAAGGAGACAATAGAATTGTACACAGAAAATTATAAGACACTAATGAAAGAAATCAAAGATGACATAAATGGATGGAGAGATATTCCATGTTCCTGGGTAAGAAGAATCAATATTGTGAAAATTATTGTCACCAAATGTAATCTATAGATTCAATGTGATTCCTATCAAATTACCAACAGCATTTTTCACAGAACTAGAGCAAAAATTTTCACAACTCATGTGGAATCACTTGCTTGCTTGCTCAGTCACTTCAGTCATGTCTGACACTCTGTGACACCGTGGACCATGGCCTGCCAGGTTCCCCTGTCCATGGGATTTTCAAGGCAAGTGTACTGGAGTGGGTTGCCATTTACTCCTCCAGTGATAAAGTATGAAGTGAGTGAAGTGAAGTGAATTTGCTCAGTCATGTCCGACTCTTTGTGACCCCATGGACTGTAGCCTACCAGGCTCCTCTGTTCATGGGATTTTCCAGGCAAGAATACTGGAGTGGGTTGCCATTTTCTTCTCCATATGGAAGCACAAGAGACCCCTAAATAGCTAAAGCAGTTTTGAGAAAGAAGAATGAAATTGGAGGAATCAACCATCCTGACTTCAGATTATACTACAAAGCTACAGTCATTCAGACACTATGGTACTGACACAAAAACAGAAATATAGACCAATGGAACAAGATAGAAAGCCCAGAGATAAACCCATGCACCAATGGGTACCTTATTTTTGACAAAGGAAGAAAGAATATACAATGGGGCAAAGACAGATTCTTCAATAAGTGGCGCTGGGAAAATTGGAGAGTTACATGTAAAAGAATGATATTAGAACACTTTTTAATGCCATACACAAAGATAACCTCAAAATGGATTAAAGACCTAAATGAAAGACCATAAACTGTAAAACTCTTAGAGGAAAGCATAGGCAGAACACTCGATGATATAAATCAAAGCAAGATCCTCTATGATCCACCTCCTAGAGTAACAGAAATAAAAACAAAAGTAAACAAGTGGGATCTGATTAAACTTGAAAGCTTTTGCAAAGGAAAGGAAACTATAAGCAAGGTGAAAAGAAACCCTCAGAATGGGAGAAAATTATAACAAATGAAACAACTGACAAAGAATTAACTTCTAAAGTATATAAGCAGCTCATACAACTTAATACCAGAAAAACAAACAACCCAATCAAAAAGTGGGGAAAAGGCCTAAACAGACATTTCTCCAAAGAAGACATACAGATGGCTAATAAGCACATGAAAAGATTCTCAACATCTCTCATTATTAGAAAAATGCAAATCAAAGATACAATGAGATATCACCTCTCACCAGTCAGAATGGCCATCATCAAAAAATCTACCAAAAAAAAAAAAATGCTAGAGATGTTGTGGAATGCAAATTGACACAGCCACTATGGAAGAAATATGGAGATTCCTTAAAACAAACAAACAAACAAACAAACAAACCCAACTAGGAATAAAACCACCATATGACCCAGCAATCCCACTCCTAGGCATATACCCTGAGAAACCAAAATTGAAAAAGACACATGAATCCCATTGTTCACTGCAGCACTATTTATAATAACTTGAACATGGAAGCAACCAGATGTCCATCGACAGATGAATGGATAAAGAAGCTGTGGTACATATATACAAAAAGTGAATGCATTTGGTAAGTTCCAATGAGGTGGATGAACCTAGAGCCCATTATTAAGAATAAAGTAAGTTAGAAAAAGAATGATGAATATTGTATGCCAATGCATATATATGAAATCTCAAAAGATATTACCGAATAATTACTTTATCAACAAAGGTTCGTCTAGTGAAGGCTATGGTTTTTCCTGTGGTCATGTATGGATGTGAGAGTTGGACTGTGAAGAAGGCTGAGCGCCAAAGAATTGATGCTTTTGAACTGTGGTGTTGGAGAAGACACTTGAGAGTCCTTTGGACTGCAAGGGGATCCAACCAGTCCATTCTGAAGGAGATCAGCCCTGGGTGTTCTTTGGAAGGAATGATGCTGAAGCTGAAACTCCAGTACTTTGGCCACCTCATGAGAAGAGTTGACTCATTGGAAAAGACTCTGATGCTGGGAGGGATTGGGGGCAGGAGGAGAAGGGGACAACAGAGGATGAGATGGCTGGATGGCATCACTGACTCGATGGACGTGAGTCTGAGTGAACTCCGGGAGTTGGCGATGAACAGGGAGGCCTGGAGTGCTGCAATTCATGGGGTCACAAAGAGTCGGACATGACTGAGCGACTGAACTGAACTGAACTGAATGGAGAAAGAGATATATTAAACAGACTTATGTACATGGAGACAGTGGAGGAGAGGGTGAGATGTAGGGAGAGAGTAACAGGGAAACTTACATTACCATATGTAAAATAGATAGCCAACGGGAATTTGCTGTATGTCTCAGGAAACTCAAACAGGGGCTCTGTATCAACCTAGAGGAGTGGGATGGGAAGGGAGATGGGAGAGAGATTTCAGGAGAAGGGGATATATGTATACCTACGGCTGATTCATGTTAAAGTTTGACAGAAACAACAAAATTCTGTAAACTAATTATCCTTCAATTAAAAAATAAGCAAAAATTTCAAAGTTTAATAGTTTAATATCAAACTAAAATTGATAGTGTGTTAACAGTCACTGGAGGAAGGTCAAAGTTGCATAGCATGTTTGTGTCAGACCACTTCCTGGTAGCTGTGTCCCCTCCTCACTTCTGTTCTCTCCTAACTATGGCATGTTCATGTGGACTGAGGGTTGGTGGGCTCTTGTAAGGAAGAAATAAGCCTTGTTACCTGTTCTTTTAAGATTGGCAGAATGCCTATTCCCAAACAGAGCAAATTTATTCATAATTTCCTTGTTTCTGTCTATACTCCCCCCTTGTCTTTTTTTATCGTGGATTTTTTTGTTTTGTTTTTATTTTTAAAATTAATTTATTTATTTTAATTGATGGCTGATTACAATATTGTAGTGGTTTCCCTTGTCTTAAGACCTTAGACTTACATGGCTCTTGGAAAAGAAAAGTGTAAAATCAGATTTGAGAGGATTGTTTTCCCATCCCTGTGATCCAAGTCACTCTAGATCTAGAGGATCAAGTGTTCCTAAGGTTATGAGGTACCCAATTTCTGTCTGCTTTTCATTTTTCTCACCCTCAAGATCTATTGTCTACTTCTGATTTTAGTAATATGTGTTCTAAGAATCCATAGATACTGGTCTTTCTCTGTTAATCTTTATCATGTTCCAAATTATCTGTAAGAATCTCTTTTGTTAACTACAAATTGGCATTTGTCATGGGCACTTGTTATCTATCCATCAGTTCAGTCGCTCAGTCGTGTCCAACTCTTTGTGACCCCATGAATCGCAGCACACCAGGCCTCCCTGTCCATCACCAACTCCCGGAGTTCACTCAGACTCATGTCCATAGAGTCAGTGACACCATCCAGCCATCTCATCCTCTGTCGTCCCCTTCTCCTCCTGCCCCCAATCCCTCCCAGCATCAGAGTCTTTTCCAATGAGTCAACTCTTCGCATGAGGTGGCCAAAGTACCAGAGTTTCAGCTTCAGCATCATTCCTTCCAAAGAACACCCAGGACTGATCTCCTTCAGAATGGACTGGTTGGATCCCCTTGCAGTCCAAGGGACTCTCAAGAGTCTTCTCCAACACCACAGTTCAAAAGCATCAATTCTTCGGTGCTCAGCCTTCTTCACAGTCCAAATCTCACATCCATACATGACCACAGGAAAAACCATAGCCTTGACTAGATGGACCTTAGTCAGCAAAATGCTGCTGTATCTGCTGACCTTCAATACCTCCTGAAAGGAATTCAGGATGGAAAACAGAAATGAAGCAGGGGAAAATCTGGCAGGACAGATCTTCAGATAGTTAGATATTTTCAGGAGCTGAAATTATGAGCTCAATTCTAGTATCTCTCCATATCTAAAAAGCACTAAAATCCTTCATGGTGATAACTGTTCCTTATGACTAACAAACCTTCACAAGATTAGTAAAATTCTTCTGGAAAAATATATGCTTGAAAGCATATATTCTCCCTTCACCAAAATAACATATACACTGACCTTTCCCCACTGTCTCTTTGGGGCAGTTTCTCTTCTAGAGGACTAGTGGAGCCCTATCTTTTCTTGGAAGGGGAAGGGGAGTATAAGATATGAACATCTTATTATTGGCTGTGCTTATTATGGGAAATGTGAGGTGGAAGATGGAGATCAAAAGGATTCATGAGGTCAGGTAATGGGGAGGATGCCCAGAAAGAGACAAGAAATATGGGTTTTGTCTGTGGGTCAATGATTTTGATTATGCCCTCTTTATAGCCTCCTGGTTTCCGTGGAAGTCCTTTAGAAGGCAGTCCCATGGGAGCAAGGGGGATAGCCAAGTAGATGAAACTCTCTAGCTCATTTTATAAGAGACATTCAGCTTGTGTCTGTTTTGTTCTTCCCCACACCCTCCCCCCATCTATCTATTATCTATCATGCATACCCGGTGGCTCAGTGGTAAAGAATCCACCTGCAATGCAGGGGTTGCTAGAGATGTGGATTCAATCCCTGGATTGGGAAAATCCCCGGAGAAAGACATGGCAACCAAGTCCAGTATTCTTGTCTGGAGAGTCCCATGGACAGAGCAGCCTGACAGGCTACAGTCCATAGGGTTGCAGAGAGTTGAACACGAATAAAGTGACTTAGCACACATTCACATTATCTATCATATATCTATCTTCAATCACCTGGGCGTCTGTGTAAGACTATCTTTGAAGAGGAAATATACTGACACATATACCCAGTGGACCATCTGGTTAATGTATCAGGAGGAGACTAAATACAATAGCACTATAGTTCCAGTGTGTGCTGGAGTTCGCTCAGACCATCTTGCTAGTTGAATTTCAAAAATTCTTTTTTTTAATATAAATTTATTTATTTTAATTGGAAGCTAATTACTTTACAATATTGTATTGGTATTGCCATACATCAACATGAATCCACCACAAGTATACACGTCTTCCCCAACCTGAACCCCCCTCCCACCTCCCTCCCCGTACCATCCCTCTGGGTCATCCCAGGGCACCAGCCCAAGCATCCTGTGTCATGCATCAAACTTGGACTAGTGATTCATTTAATATATGATATTATACATGTTTCAATGCCATTCTCCCAAAGCATTCCACCCTCTCCCTCTTCCACATAGTCCAAAAGACTGTACTTGTTGATTTTTGGAAATTTGTAGAGCTTGTTGATATTAGCATGGTAACTTGAAATTGAAGCTCCAATTCATGGTTAGGGAATTAAACCAGTGAAATTAGAAAATGCTACAAATCAGACTCTCTGGCTCATCCTGCTTTCCTGCAGAGAGCTTGTTTTAAAATGCTTTCTAGCATACCACTGCCAGTTTTCAAATTTTAGGGAACTTTAGAATTTATCTGGGAATATGTAGAAAATTTGAGTACCTGGGCACCACTTCCAGAAATTTCATTTAAATTGGTAGAAGATGTCATCTGAATATTGACCAATAAAAGTATCCCTAGAAAGGACCTTAGGGAAAATCACTGTTTAAGGTGAAGCTCAAAGAGGAGCAGTATGTTACAAAGCCTGATAAATGCTAGAAATGGAAGCAAAAAGTGTTACAAAAATCAATGAATTAGGGTTTCCAGCTCCATGAGGTAGAATTAGAGCATGGCAGGAATATTTAGCCCTGCTGTTAAGACTGTATCAAATCGATAGAGCACTTTCAGGGGAAACCTGAGAGCTGTGTGACTAAATGTCATTGCTATTGTTAAAGGAATCCATCATTGGAGGGAAAATTGGGACAACAAAAAAAAACTGTAGATAAGAAGGATGCTAGAATTTAATGACTATCCAGAGATTGGATAGATTGAGCCATGAGATTCTGATTTATGACAGAATTCCATGTTCAAAATAATCTTGCTGGGGAAAAAACAAAACAAAACAAAACAAAATGGAAAAAAGGAATAAACATTCAGATCTTTGGGATTGCATGCTCTGGCTCTTTATAAATAAATACTTATGCTCAAATGGCCACCAGGTACACACTTTCCTTTGAGTCAGTGTAGTTAACACTAGTTTTTATAGCTTCTCTATCCTATGATTTGTTTTACTATCGTTGTTCTTGTGTTTTTTACTGTGCTATCATACAGCAAAAGTTTCACATCATTATCAGGACTAAAACACCTTCAAAACATATTGCTAGTTAAAATATATATGTTTAGAGATTTTAAAGAATTGTTCTGCTACTGTTTTCTACATTGGTTGATTGAATGCTATGTCTTAAAGTTATGGCAAAATTATTTTAACTACAATTATTCATTACACTACATTAATTGAAGTGAAAAAATAAGTCAAAGGTGTTTCCCAGCATGATTTTTGCTCATGGCAGGTTACTTGATTCTTATTTCCACAAATAATATGCCATAGCAGTGAGAGAGGAGTGCAAACACATTTTGTTTGGCCTTGACTCTCACAGATTATGATATTGCCTAGCAAAGCAAAACATTCTGAAATCTAGGTTGATGACACTGGTTAAAACAAGCCCTACTGTAAAGGCATCTGAACACTTTTCAACTACAGCAGTTTCCCCACATATCAGACTTATCAGCCCCATTAGCACTTGAAGCAGATAAAAGTCTGAAGCTGACTTCCTGCTGGTTGTCTCTTAAGTGTCAGAAATAATGTATTCTGTGTTACAAATGTCCAGGAGGCACACAGATCTGTTACTCCTGACACTGCCATAACTTGTTTTCCAAGCTAAACATCTGTCCTTATGCTCACTAAAAATTGCTTTCAAAAATAGGAAATTGTGTAAAACCAAACTAATAAGTGACCAGCCTGACACAGGCAAATTACCAAAAATAAACTCACTCTGTATCCAGAACTCCTACTGATATCAAACATGGCTCAGCTCATATTTATAATATTCTTCATTCATTTCTTTGTTTATTTTTTTTATATTACAATTGATAATCTATGAACAGTAAGACTAAAAATTATCAAAACTTTGGACAAGATGATTCTGATATTATACAGGAGGCAGTGATCAAAATCATCATCAAGAAAAAGAAATGCAAGAAGCAAAGTGGTTGTCTGAGAAGTCTTTCCACACAGCTGAGAAAAGAAGAGAAGTGAAACAAAAGGGAGAAAGGGAAAAGTATACCCACCTGAATGCAGAGTTCCAGAGAATAGCAAGGAGAGATAAGAAGGCCTTCTTAAGTGAACAACGGAAACAGAGGAAAACAATAGAGTGGAAAAGACTAGACTTTTCAAGAAATTTATTTCCTCAATTTCTTTCAATCTCTTCAAGATAATTGGAGATATCAAGGGAATATTTTATGCAAGGATGGGCATGATTAAACAGAAACAGTAAAGACCTAATAGAAGCAGAAAAGATTAAGAGGAGGTGACAAGAATACACAGAAGAGCTATACAAAAAACTATTAATGACCTGTGTAACCACAATGGTGCAGTTGCTCACCTAAAGCCAGACATCCTGGAGTGTGAAGTCAAGTGGCCCTTAGGAAGCATCACTATGAACAAAGCTAGTGGAAGTGATGGGAATTCCAGCTTAGTTATTTAAAATTCTGAAAAATGATGCTGTTAAAGTACTGCACACAATATGCCAGCAAAACTGGAAAACTCAGCAGTGGCCATAGGATTAGAAAAGTCAGTTTTCATTCTATTCCCCAAAAAGGGCAATGACAAAGAATCTTCAAACTGCTGTACAATTGTGCTTATTTCACATGCTAGCAAGGTTATGCTCAAAATATTTCAAGCTAGGTTTCAGCAGTTTGTGAACTGAGAACTTCCAGATGTACAAGTTGGAATTAGAAAAGGCAGAGGAGCCAGACATAAAATTGCCATCTGGTGGATCATAGAAAAAGCAAGAGAATTTCAGAAAAACATCTGCTTCTACTTTATTGACCACATTAAAATCCTTGACTATGTGGATCACAACAAACTGGAAAATTCTTTAAGAGATGGGAATACCAGACCACCTTACCTGCCTCCTGCAAAACCTGTATGCAGGTTAAGATGCAACAGTTGGAACTGGACATGGAATAATGGACTGGTTCAAAACTGGGAAAGGAGTATGTCAAGGCTGTATACTGTCAATCTGTTTATTTCACTTGTAGACAGAGTACATCATGTGAAATGCTGGAGTGGATGAATCACACGAGCTGGAATCAAGATTGCCAGGAAAATATCAAAAACCTCGGATATGCAGATGATACCATTATAATGGCAGAAACCAAAGAAGAATTAGAGGGACCTTCTTGACGAAGGTGAAGAGGAGAGTGAAAAAGCTGGCTTGAAACTCAATATTCCAAAAACTAAGATCACAGCATCTGGTCCCATCATTTCATGTTAAATAGAAGGGGAAAAAGTGGAGATAGTGACAGATTTTATTTTCTAGGGCTCCAAAATCACTGCAGATGGTGACGGCAGCCATGAAAATAAAAGATACTTGCTCCTTGGAAGAAAAGCTATGACAAACCTAGACAGTGTATTAAAAAACAGAGCCATCACTTTACAGACAAAGGCCCATATAGACAAAACTATGGCTTTTCCAGTAGTCTTGTACAGATGTTAGATTTGGACCATAAAGAAGGCTGAGCATTGAAGAACTGATACTTTCAAATTGTGGTTTTGGAGAAGACTCTTGAGAGTCCCTTGGACTACAAGGAGATCAAACCAGCCAATCCAAAGGAAATCAACCCTGTGTATTCATTGGAAGAACTGATGCTAAAGCTGAAGCTCCAATACTTTGACCCCCTGATATGAAGAGCTGACTCACTGGAAAACATCCTGATGCTGGGAAAGACTGAAGGCAAAAGGAGAGGAGGGCTGCAGAGGATAAGATATTTAGACAGTATCACTAACTCAAGGGCTTCCCTTGTAGCTCAATCGGTAAAGAATCTGCCTGCAGTGCAGGATACCCAGGTTCGATCTCGGGGTTGGGAAGATCCCCTAGAGAAGGAAATGGCAACCCATTCCATTATCCTTGCCTGGAAAATCTCATGGACAGAGGAGCCTAGTGGGCTGCAGTCCATGGTGTCGCAAAGAGTCAGGCATGTCTGAGTGACTAATACTTTCTTACTTACTTACTAACTCAATGGACATTAATTTGAGCAAACCCAGAGACAGTGAAGGACAGGGAACCCTGCTATGTTGCAGTTCATGGGGTCCCAAAGAGTGGAAACAACTTAGCAAATGAAGAACAACAATTAAAGATTACATGGGGTTTTATGACTCTAGATTTGGAAATAAGTAACATATTTGAAAGCAGAGACATTACTTTACCGACTAAGATCCGTCTAGTCAAGGCTATGGTTTTTCCTGTGGTCATGTATGGATGTGAGAGTTGGACTGTGAAGAAGGCTGAGCACCAAAGAATTGATGCTTTTGAACTGTGGTGTTGGAGAAGACTCTTGAGAGTCCCTTGGACTGCAAGGAGATCCAACCAGTCCATTCTGAAGGAGATCAGTCCTGGGTGTTCTTTGGAAGGAATGATGTTGAAGCCGAATCTTTCTTTTTGGGGGGCTCCAAAATCACTGCAGATGGTGACTGCAGCCATGAAATTAAAAGACGCTTACTCCTTGGAAGAAAAGTTATGACCAACCTAGATAGCATATTCAAAAGCAGAGACATTACTTTGCCAACTAAGGTCCGTCTAGTCAAGGCTATGTTTTTTTCTGGTAGTCGTGTATGGATGTGAGAGTTGGACTGTGAAGAAACCTGAGTGCCGAAGAACTGATGCTTTTGAACTGTGGTATTAGAGAAGACTCTTGAGAGTCCCTTGGACTGCAAGGAGATCCAACCAGTCCATTCTGAAGGAGATCAGTCCTGGGTGTTCTTTGGAAGGAATGATGCTGAAGCTGAAACTCCAGTACTTTGGCCACCTCATGCGAAGAGTTGACTCATTGGAAAAGACTTTGATGCTGGGAAGGATTGGGGGCAGGAGGAGAAGGGGATGACCAAGGATGAGATGGCTGGATGGCATCACTGACTTGATGGACGTGAATCTGAGTGAACTCCGGGAGTTGGTGATGGACAGGGAGGCCTGGCGTGCTGCGATTCATGGGGTTGCAAAGAGTCGGACATGACTGAGCGACTGAACTGAACTGAACTGAAAGATCACTAAGGCTGGAGTGGAGTGAGGTGGGGAGGGGACAGAAGGAATGAGGCCTGAGAGGCAAGGGATAGTTGTAGCTCCTAAGGGGACTTTAGCAGGCAATGGCACACTCTGGATTTTACTCTATGGAGGAGGAAGACAATGGAGGGCAGTGGAAATACATGATATTTTGAAAGGGTTACTCAGTCACTGTTTAGAAAATAAATGACTCCCTGCTTCCAGTCTGATTTTCTACAGTCCTTTGTTCACAAAACAGAAGGAATCTTTTTAAATATTGTAGAAAGACTCAGAGAAACAAAATTTGCATTTACACTAAAACCTGTGCCAGACTATTCAGAGCAGCTTTATGTGCAATAGTCCCAAACTGAAAGCAACCAAAATATCCTACAACAGGTGAAGGGTTTAACACATTGTGGGATATTCACTGTGGAGTACTAGTCAGCAACGAAAAGGATCAAACTATTGATACAACAACATGGATGGATCTCAAGGGCATTAAAGTAAGTGAAAAATCTCAAAAGATCACATATTGCATGATTTCACCCTTTGGAGGAAATGGATGAAGGGTACCCGGGACCTCTCTGCACTATCTTTGGACCTTCCTGTGAATCTGTAATTATTTAGAAATAATAAGCTTATTAATAAGCTTATTCTAAAATGAAAAGTTTAGGATCTATAACTGTCAAAAATAAAAGGTTTTTTTTTTAAAGTGTTGCAGGAAGTAAATTGTATTTCATTGGAAAACTGCATTGTCTACGTACAGCACACCTTCCCCAGTTATCTGAATCTACTCTTTCATTGTCTTTGAACTATTTTTACAATTTTGAAAGTTTAGATAACTGATAGATACACAAACCTTCCTTCATGGTAGAGGCTCCCTTTCAGCTGTCTCCCATATCCCTCGTGGGAAAACCAACTAACATACACTAAATATCCATGCATTCAATTCAGCATTCCTTTTTCCACATCAAATTGTCCTTTGAATACTATGATGGCATTGAGCAAGTTAAATAAAAGCTTTAACATCTGTTCATTTTTATGTATGGGAGTCATGATTTTACCTTTTCTGAAAATTATCTTTTAAAAACATAAATCTGGTCATGTTACTCCCCACCTTAACTGCCTCCAAGCTTCCCAACTGCTTTCAGATTGAATCCCAAACATTTCCTCAGATGGATAAGGCCCTGCCCAGCCAGGGTCCAGCCTGCCTCTCGGACCTCATCTCCTCACTCTACCCTTTGGCAGGACACCAGGACTACTGGCCCTTTTTCCAGCTCCCTGAGAACTTCAAGCCTGTTCCTGCCTTATAACTCCACAACTATTGTCCCTCAACCTAGACTGCTCTTCTCATCAGTTCAGTTCAGTTGCTCAGTCGTGTCTGACTCTATGTGACCCCATGGGCTGCAGCATGCCAGGCTTCCCTGTCCATCACCAACTCTCGGATTTTACTCACACTCATGTCCATCGAGTCAGTGAAACCATCCAACCATCTCATCCTCTGTCGTCCCCTTTTCCTCCTGCCTTCAATCTTTCCCAGCATCGGAGTCTTTTCAGATGAGTCAATTCTTCGCATCAGGTGGCCAAAGTATTGGAGTTTCAACTTCAGCATCAGTCCTTCGAATGAATATTCAGGACTGATTTCCTTTAGACTCTTCTGATGGATGGCTCTTTTTTTAGGAGTAACTCTCAACTGGATGGTTCTACCTCAAACAACTCTTTTCAATCACCCTATCAAAAGTAACAACCCCATGCTGTTTTTTAAATAATTATTTCTATCTGAAATAATAATAATAGTGTTATTATGCATTATATATTATTTAACATTTTAAATATTATAACATATAATAATTTTATATTTTTATAAATATATATTTTTTATATAAATATATTAATATCATTCAGCTAGCTACTTGATTATTTACTACCTTTGTAGTAAATACCTTTGTAGTAAATACCTTTGTAGTAACATTGCCCACCCCAATTCTATCATAATAGGATCTTGACATTTGGCTCCACTATATCCAGAGCTTACCAGGTGGTGCTATTGGTAAAGAACCTACCTGGAAACTCAAGAGACTTGAGTTTGATACTTGGGTCAGGAGAATCCCCTAGAGAAGGGAAAGGCAACCCACTCCAGTATTCTTGCCTGGGAAATCCTATGGACAGAGGAGCCTGAAGGGCTACAGTCCATGTGGTTTCAACCGAAGCCACTTAGCATGAGTATTGTCCACTGCCTAGAAAGATCCCAGGCACACAGTAGGCACTCAATAAATATTTGTTGAATAAATCCCTGGGTGAATGATGCTCCTAGAACTAGTGAAGTCCTCATCACTAGAGGTATTTAAGCATGATTTATACAACCACTTGACAGGGTCTTAGTAAAGCTATGGGCATAGACTCAAGCACAAGAATAAAAGACCATTTTGGTCCCTCTAGGACTGTGAGCTGATGATTCTGTGGCTACCGTGCCCTTTCTACTATGCAAATGGGAAAAGTAAAGGAGTATTCCTCAGTCATTTTCCACCGAGTGATAGTACGCACACCCCTGTTCCTGCTGCAATATCATCTCAGCATTAAAATGTTGAAACTAATCAGACATTTAATTTCAAAGTGGAAGGTCATTATCTTGTCACAAAATTTTATTCCAATTACTTTTTTTTTCTATTATACGAAATGAATTAAAAGTAGCACAAAACATTGGGAGATCAAACAGTCAATCAGAAGCTCATTAAATATCATTGAAATTGGTGCAATAAAAAGCATTTCCCATGGCTGACTTATTATTTAAAAGCTATATTCTGGATGGCTCAAGGAATTGACATGCTGCCAGTCAAAAAATCACCCTATCCATAAATAGCCACTTGACTTTTTAAAAGTTCACTTTTTTTTTTAAGTAAGAGTAAATATAAAAAGATTTAAAGCATGGGTGTAATTACCATCCCATCAGTCCCTGAGACCCTAAAGAGAGGATATCAGCAAAATCACTAATAATTTGGACTATCTAATAATTTGGACTGGGACTTCCCTGGTGGCTCAGACGGTAAAGCGTCTGTCTACAATGCAGGAGACCCAGGTTCGATCCCTGGGTTGGGAAGATCCCCTGGAGAAGGAAATGGCAAGCCACTCCAGGACTATTGCCTGGAAAATCCCATGGATGGAGGAGCCTGGTCGGCTATAGTCCATGGGGTTGCAAAGAGTCGGACACGACTGAGCGACTTCACTTTCACTTTCAATAATTTGGACTAAAATTTACAGCAAGATGCTTACAAAAGTGTCGCCAGTCATTTTATAAAACCTCAATATATTACATTTATATACAATATTCAGGTATGTACAACCCCAGGCAGGGAACAGTGGTCAATTACAATTTTAAAATTGAGTTCAACTCCACACTTGGGAGTAAATGCCCATTTCATTTTCTAAAACGTGATTATTAAGCACTTCATTTTTCTATGGATCCAGACATAGGTGATTGCTAGCATGTGGATCTAAAAGCTGGTCATTTAAAAAATTTTAATATTTTTCCTCTAGGGTTTCATTTTTTTAGCTAAACCACCAATTTTACCATTCAGTTTTATAGAAACATTCACTTTTCAACATACAGAATGGCAGATCCTTTTCATTGGTAAACTATAACAACAGAAGTACTGTTCCCAGTCTCTTAAGGTGTTTAAATGGTGAGGCTAATACAAATTAAAAATACATAAGAGAAGAAAAATCTCCCAGGTATAGGTAATTATTTCTTCAGTAGTAGAACTGATGAATTTCTCCCCTCTAACCATCCCCCACCTACTCACACTGGCACCACCCAATTTCTTTTCAAAAGCCAGGACTTATTGGCAAATTATCTGGGAGTAAAGTGGGAGGAAAACATTTCAATGCAAAATTCAGAACTGCTTTATAGAAAGAAAAGTATGGGGAGGTTTGTTATCATTTATTTCCTCCAGTGTATCATTCAATTTCAGCTGTCTCACCTCTGAGAAGAAGCTCCCCCATTTTTCACTTATGTGCCTAAGAAACATCTCCCTGGCATCTCATTCTCTTTCCCTGTCTTTCACCAGCATTTCATTATTTCTTAACTGTCCCTCTCATGCTTGTCTCCCTTTTTCTTACTGATCCACGTGTCCTCATTTAGCAGTTTTCAGAAGCCAGGGAGAAACGTTGCAAATAATGTTAAATATGATTAATATCTTGAATTCCTTGAAATATGACATGCATGAGTTACAATGAAACCTATTTCCCCATGAAATGCTTTTGCATAATGAGAAAGAAAATGTCCTCTATGCCCTAATCAGCCCTGACAGTTCCTGGACTCCCAAATACTTTTATTTATGGCATTATTTATTTCATCTCTAATAAATGGAGGGGTGAAAACCGCAGCAGGATCTGAGGAGGCCGCAGGAGAGAGGGAGACTATGGAGGGTGGAGGAACGCAGAATCTGATCCTGCAAAGAGAGAGAAGGCTTCCAGAGGAAGGGAAGTCTGGCGAATGAGAGACCAAGGTCCTCAACCCGGAGAAGAAGAAAATAGGTCACTTTTCCAAGACTAAAAGGAAAGCTCTGAAAAGGAAACTAACTTCACAGTGGAGAGTTGACAGTCACACATCAAGGAGGAGACGTACCCAGAATTCTAACCTGGAGAGTGAAGATTGAAGGCTAGAAACCAAACCTGGGAGGGAGTTGCTGATACTGGAGTTAACCTAGGGGAGGGGTGATTTGTTCCCAAAATGGCTGGGAGAAGCCAGGGCAGTCCTCTAGACGTGAAGACATATCTAGCCCATGGGATCCTTCTCTGAACCACAGAGGCCCTTCCCTCATTCAAACTACTGAAACTGTGTGTCGTCCAGAAACCCTGCCCTGGTGGCCCCAGACACAGTGAGGAGCTGCCTGGGCAACGCAGAGCCAGAGCTTTTGAGCAATCTTGGTCCAACAAGGGCATGCACACACACACACACAACCCCCAAACGATATTGTTGTGAGTATCTAATCACCAATCCCAAAGGGGCTATCAGGTCATATTTTTCCCCCTAAACTGCAGAGTCTACCTGCTACAAGAAGTGATAATTTGCATATCTGGGTACATCTGTGCAACTCAGCCACACACTTGAGTATCTGACTATAGGCAATTGTCTCAAAGAGCCTCAGTTTTCTCATCTGTAGAATGGGGAAACGGATTCTTTTAAGCCCTCTCATAGGAATCTAATGAAATAATGCAAAAGTCTGATGCTTTGTGTTTTCTTATGACAACATGAACTCGAAGGCCATGAGCTGGATATAGACAAAAGCCCCTGGGCGCGCAAACAACTCGCAGCAACCTGGGTCAAGCTTTCAAGATGTTCTTTTCAGAAGGCTGGCGGAGCAATTTCCCATAGGCAGAAGAACGCGGTGTATTATCTCCCCAAGGTACACACGCACTCCAGCTACCCCGCCCCGCCCCGCCCCAACTACTCCCAGCTGGGTGCAACCCGAGAGTTTGGGGCCGTGCAGGGGTCGCCAAGAGCTCCATCCTAAAACCGGGCCCCGCCCATAACAGCATGAGCCTCAAGTGCACGGGGCTCCGAAGTCTCGTCCCGGCCAGAACCTCGCGCTGTTACCAGGACACCCTCGGGGTCCCGGGTCTTTCCTTCCCTTCCCTTCCCCCGTCGGAGGCGCACACCAGGCTCGGCGACCACGCGGGCGGCAGCGGCGGCACCAGGCTCCGCCCCCGCCCCCATTATCATTAGCAGATATTACCCTAAACACTTGCTCTTTACCTCCTTTCTCCCTCCAGGCATTGGCGAGGCAGCCTGTCAATCAGGGCTCGGGCGGCAGCCCCCCGCGCAGGGGTTCGGCGATGCCAGGCTTCGCGACAGGCGGCGGCGGTGACGGCGGCCGCGGCACAGACACCCACCCTCCCACAAGCGCGCACCCGGGCAGAGCCGGCGGGCGGGCGGCAGCGGCATCTTCGGAGCCCGGCGCCGGGCACCGAGGGGGCGTGCGGCCGGGAAGCGGCCAGGAGGCGCAGGATGGAGGAAGAGATGCAGCCGGCAGAGGAGGGGCCCAGCGTCCCCAAAATCTACAAGCAGCGCGGCCCCTACAGCGTCCTCAAGACGTTCCCCGGCAAGAGGCCCGCGCTGGCCAAGCGCTACGAGCGACCCACCCTGGTGGAGCTGCCGCACGTGCGGCCGCCCCCGCCGCCCTTCGCCCCGCACGCCGCGGTCTCCATCAGCAGCAGCGAGCCGCCGCCGCCGCAGCAGTTCCAGGCGCAGGGATCTTTCCCCCCTGGGCCCGGCCGGGCCAACGCCGCCGCGTCGTCGTCGTCTCCGTCCGGCACGCCTGCCGCGTCCCAGGGCCACCTGAGGACTACGGCGCCGCCGCCCGCGGCCCCCGCCGCGTCATCATCCTCCTCTTTCGCCGCCGTCGTCAGGTACGGGTCGAGCCCGGCGGCCGCCGCGGGCAGCAGCAGCAGCAGCAGCACGGGCGGCGACGGCGCCAGTCTGGAGCTCAGCGCAGGTAGCAACTCTCGGGCGCAACTTTCCGTCCCGCCACGGCCGGGGGGAGGGGTGGGGCCCCGGGAAGGAGAAGCGCGGGGACCGCGGAGAGCCTGCGGCGCGCTGGGCCCAGCGGGAGGGCCGCGAAGGGAGAGCGGGGGTGGGCAGGGGGCGCGCACACCGGCCGCGGGAGGATTCGGACGTCCGAGCGCACCCCGGAGGCCTCCACGCGCGGGCGGCAACTTGTGGCGCTTCCCGGCCGCCGCCGCCGCCGCGTCCCGGGCTTCCGACGGCGCGCACGCGCCTCCTAACAGGTGTCTCGCCCGCTCGGCGCCCGGGGAGCGCGGCGGTGGCGGTGGGCGACTTGGCTGGTGGCGGGGGGAGTCGGCGGCCGCGCGCGGGCTGGGAGTGGGGGCGGGACACCCTCGGGTGGCCGCGGCGGCCGCTCCGGGAGAAGCTGGCGCGCTCCGGCGACTCTCGGGGAAGCCCTCCCTCTCCTCTCTGCGGCTTCACTTTTTCCTTCTGCTTCTTCCGTTTCTCTCTCTGTCCCCTCCATTTGCTTCTCCTCTTTCCTTCCCGTTTGCTCTCTGGTTCTCTCTCTCCCTCGCTCTGTCGCGGTCACTCGGCGGGCCCGAGGGCCGTTTCGTTTTTTCCGTGCGAGCGCGCGCGGTCTCTGCCTGCCCCTTTTCCACCCACCCCAGGGGCCCCGCGGGTGGCTGTAAGTCGCGGGGCTCCCCGGCACCAGTCACGGGTGGGGCGGACGGCCGCGACTTCAGGGACGGAGACCTCTGCCCCTCCCCCAGCCCCGAGAAGCCCGGGCGCTCCAGGTCCCGCCGCCCGCCCGCCCCGCGCCGAGATCCCGCGCCTCTCGAGCTTTCTGGGCCCGGGCCCCTCAGAAACGCCTTTCGGGGAGCACTCACCCCGGGTACGAGACTTCTGGTAAAAGCCGGCCCTCCTGCCCAGCTGCGGGGAGGGAGGCGGGCTGATGGAGAGGCCGCAGCCTGGGGCCTGCGCCCAAGGGTGCACTAAGCTCCCTGAGGCCGCGCAGCCCCGTTTATCCCGCTCCTCGGAACTAAAAAGTTCCTGCTCAGGCCTTTTACGGCACTTTGGAGCCCTCCGAATCCTGCATATAAGTGAATCCAAAGGTGTTGTTTTTTTTTTTTTCCCTTAATGAAAATAGGAGCATTGTCTTGAAATGAGTTATAGAAGCCTAAGCTCATGTTCTGCTGTTTGTCAATATTTTGACACATGAAGGATTGGTTTTGAGAAAGAAAATCTAATTACAGGTTATAGTGAAGATTTGTCCTGTCACATCCCTCACTGATTTGGAGGGGTTCTTGTGTGGATGTCCTCATTGTTTGCAAGAGGTGGTGTGTTTGTTTGTTTGTTTTTCCCTGTATTCTGTTGTGCTTTTGTATTCGTTCTTAGGTTATCCTTTCATTTTCCTCATTTTTCTAGTGTTTTCCCCCTTTCTTAGGTTTGTGTGATTTCTGGGTTTGGGTTCTGGTTTTCTTATAAACTACTTCATGGTCATTCCTTAATTTCCTAGCTCTGCTTTCTTGTTCAGAAGTTTGGGTCTTTTTCCCATATTCTGTACTTTGCGTTCTTTGCACAACCTCCAAGCCATCGTGTTCATTGGGGGTTTCCCCCTCTTTATCCACCCACTTCAATCTTTAGTCTCATCTTGCTTTCTCCTTTTTAGACTTTGCTGACTTTCAGTCTTTTACCTTTTTTAAGACGGTATAAGTCTGCCCCCTTTCATTTTCATGTTCATCCATAGTTTTAACCTTGCTTTTTCCTGCTGTTTTTCCTGTATTCTGTTTTCTGCACCAGTTACTTGGCTATCCTTTCCAGGGTCCCTTCTGCTCTGGCAGTTTCCCCACTCTTATCCATAAAGAGTTTTTGTTGTTTTGTTTTTCCTTCTTACCTTGTTCTGAATGTCCTCTCAGTGTTTACTCTGATGTCCTGTCTAGTCTGTCTCTGTCCCCAGGTGGAAATCATGTCACTGATTCTAGAAGTGTGAAAAGGAGCTTGCTGATGCTCCTCAGATTCCCTGTATTTGTTATTTCCCTTTATTTTCAACATTTCTTATTTTTGTAAAGAGAGCTCATGGAGTGGCAAGCTTGATAGCCCCAAGAATAGGATGCCATGTGCTTGTTGGAAAGACGAGTTGGGTTGTAGGTTTCTTCCTCACAGTAAGGAAAATCAGTTCAATGGCTCAGTTGTGTCTGACTCTTTGCGACCCCATGGACTGCAGCACACCAGGCTTCCCTGTCCATCACCAACTCCCAGAGTTTGCTCAGACTCATGTCCATTGAGTCAGTGACAACATCCAACCATCTCATCCTCCATCATCCTCTTCTCCTGCCTTCAGTCTTTCCCAGCATCAGGGTCTCTTCCAGTGAGTCAGTTCTTGGCAAATGGTCAGGGGAAAAAAAAAAAAAAAAGACCTTAGTAGTAGACATCATGAATTGTGGTCATAATATTAATCACTGGGGACAAGGCCATCTCTTAATGGGCACAGTGTGTGAGTGGTCCTCAGAAGGACAGGCACCTGAAGAGATGATTGGCCCTTTGAGGAACTAGTGGTGCCACTTTGAACCAATGAGCGTGTGTGCCCAGCCAGCCATGTGAGCATGGAGTGGAGGCAGGGTGGTGGTTTGCTTGTTGGTGGAGTGGAGGCAGGGTGGTGGTTTGCTTGTTGCACCCTCCCTGCAGTGTTATTGCAATGTCTCAGGCCACCTGGTAAACTGAAAATAATCAAAACATCAATGAGATGAAATAAGTGAAGGATGGAAGAGAGATAACTGAGTGTCCAGAGTAAATGCTGTGAAAAGATGAAAGGGTTGAAATGAACCTTATTTGCCATTAAGGGCCATAAACCATTGAGAGGAGACACGTGATTTAAAATAGATTTTTCAGTGTTCTTATAAAATCTCCTGAAGAGAATAATTTTCCTTAAAAGGGGTAATATACCATGGTTCTAAAAGCATATTTTTCCTCTGTGGGAGGCTTAGAGTTAAAACCCACGTAGATCTTGATATGCAGCCTAAATTTGGCATCAGGAAATGGGAAATTGCATCTTTAAGCAGAGTACAATCAAAAATGAATTACAATAAATCCTATATAATTGCATAGGTCATTCTCTTTAATGAGATTTTATTAACCTGACTGTCAAGCTTTTGAGTCAGGCAGATATTTTATCTTCTTCAACTGATAAAAGTGTCAGCTATAAACCACCATATAAATATTCATAAATCTACACATCTGTGGCAGCCTATCAGCATCATTCTTTTGGACATTAAAAGCATTCTAATTACTTTCTGTCTAGCAGAGCTGAAATGCTGCCTGTTATAGTATGTGCTTGGCAGGCATGATTGCTTTTGTTTGCCATCACAAATAGCAGCATCCTATTTTATATACCGATGGTCCAGAAAATATTCAGGGATTGACTGAGCAGGATGAATATTAGGAAGCACCATCTGGTTTTGATAGCACCGAGTATATTAACTCATCTGTTAATTTTTGACACATCATTGATTTATTTATTTAGAAAAATTGCATCCTGTTTTGCTGTGTTGATGTTTGCCATTAGGGAAAAAAACTGATGGCATTTTTTTAAGACATACAGTAGTTCATTGATTTAAGAACAGGATGATGCTTCCAGAGATGCTTTCATTTTGTAACTTCTATTTTCTATGCCACAAAGTCCTCTCATAGAAGTTATATTAATGTTTTAAGAAAATCATCTATTTTGAGCTAGTTGGAAATCCTTTTAGTAGATTATAATAAATATATGGATATGTGGTAGTATAGGTCACAGAAATTTTTTTCTGCTTCTGCATTTTTAATATTAATATATTTCACCCTTCACTGGGCTAAAATCAAAAGGTTACCACTAATCTTGACTACTGTGATCTCCTTCATAGAAACAGAATACTCTTGGGGATCTGCTATGATGGGCAAATTCCATTCAAGGCTTTACTTACAAAGAAGGATGTTAAAGTAGGGAGCCTGTGTTTCATTGCTGAGTTCCCATCCCTCTTCACTTACCAGATTTAGGATGGATTAAGCCTCTTAAATTCTGAAGAATTTCTAGAAATGACTTTTTGAATTACAAAAATAATCATGGGTTCAGATTCTGGAATCAGACTAGGCACAATTTGCAACATGGTGTTATCTCCTGACAGGTTTCACAATAAAGCAAATTTGAGAAACCTGGTCATTTTAGAGTGTTTATGATTGTGATTTTTAAAAAACATTTTATGATCTTTCATTTTAGAGAAGTTAGGGATAATGTAAGTTGTGTTAAAGCCTCTCTGTAATCTGTTGACTTTGTACTCTCTTGCTAACATTCTGTGACTAGTGGGAAAAAAAGTTCAAAAAATTTAAAATACACGTTCACACTTTGCTCAATTAAGAATCATGGATCAATATGTCATACAACTGTGTTCATATAAAAACAGAACTTTTCTCCATTTCTTAGCAATAAGGGGCATCACATAGTACCTACATTTCTAATTATATTCTGTCTGGAAAGGTAAAGTATTGCTGGCTGCAGTATATGTTAAGTGGAAAGATGTGCTGTTTTCTACCAAATATAATAGTAACATTTTTCATCTCACTCTTCAACGTATTGACATAAAATACTGTTCAAATATTATAAGGTACTGAAAAGAAGAAAATTCAGCCTTTTAATGGCTACAGTGGCTATTTTTACATATATCAGTTCTGAGAACAAATTCTGAATAAAACATTAGGAAAAACTGCAGGCAAGAACTGTTTTGTGGCTATAACTATTCTCTGAGGTTCTGAATGCACTTTAATACATTATCCATAATATAGCATAATACATAATGACTTTTTCTCAACAAATTATGAGTTTATCCTTCAGTTAAGAAAATCACGCTTGTCTATACATCAGATTTTTTTCCCCTTAAAATCTATACCGTAATGTGATTTATCAATATTCAGACAACTGAACTCCTTTTAGGACACTGGACAAATATATTCAGGCTGTTTTTTCTAAGCAGTTCTGTTTTAGTCTTTTCATGTTCTGTTTCATCAAGGTTGTATTAAAAGTGTATAGGCTATGAATCGATTGGGACTATTCTGATTAAAATGCATACAGTAAATACAACTTCAGGTCTGAAATGGGATTATAGGATTAAATGAATGAAAACTGCTAACGTGCCAGAATTGAGAATCCCCAATCAATATTCTCCTTTGATTTCACTAATAAAAGAAAAAAAACCTGGGAGTAAAAAATGAGAATGCAACATCTTAAACCTCCCCACTTGTATGGTTCAGCTGTTTACTTTCTGATTTACTCGGTTTTGGCCTTTGTAAAATATAATGCCCAACTATTTGAAGTCTTTCTCCATTACATTTCAGTTCAAGTCATGAGCTCATTTCTTTCTTTCCACCAGGCTGGGGGCAGAGTCATCATGACTTCCAGTGTTTAGTGTGTAGGAAAGATAGTTCCAATATACACATCCCCTTTTCTCCAAAGTAGCAAGCCAGCTTTATCTCAGCTGCTACTTGGGTCAAGTTTCACAGCCCATCAGTCAGCTCTAGACTAACACTATACCTGGCATCTAGTTCTTTCTTCAGCACTCAAACTAATTGTGGTTAAAAAGCAGGCCTGTGCCTAATATGTGTGGGATTCAGGGTGAGAATACAAATGCTGTAAACTAAGATACTATTTTACCTACAAGAGTCCCCGCGTGTATTCAGTAAATATTTCTTGAGATACTGTGCTGGCCCTCAAGCTCCAGTCCACTCATGGAATATTCAGTCTCAGGTCTCTGCTGAGCTGAAGAGTACTGGCCTCTGTGTTCTGACTTGTCGTAGCATTTTATAGATTTGGGAGATGTGAGGGGTGCTTCCTGTGTACCTGGGCCTTAGATAAATTATTAAATAGTTAGAAAAGGAGACTTGTCCCCCACTCCCCCTGATATCTTAGTTACTTTAGGAAGACTAGTAAGAAAAAACAAAGAAGAGCATGAAGTACTGCTTGAAGATTTCTAGGTTTTGCTGCTCATTAACCTGGGTTTTCTAGAGAAATCAATTTTCTTAAATCACAATTATTCTGGTTTGTTGTCCCCAAAGAAACCCTTGAGCATCTCACCATTTTTCACTTTTAAAGGTCTTTCTTTCCTCGGTAAAGATACAGCTAGACACCATTTCCAGGGACAACTAGCAACTAGTTGTTGTTTCAGTCACCGAGGACTCTCCGAGACCCCGTGGACTGTGGCACGCCAGGCTTCCCTGTCCTTACCATCTCCAGAAGCTTACTCAAACTCATGTCCACTGAGTCAGCAATGCCATCCAACCGTCTCGTCCTCTTGTCCCCTCCTTGTGCTCCTTTAAATCTTTCCCAACGTCAGGGTCTTTTCTAAAGAGTAGGCTCTTTGCATCAGGTGGCCAAAGTATTGGAGCTTTAGCGTCAGTCCTTCAGTGACTAGTTATATTTCTATAATAAACAATAGATATTGGCATCTAGAATCTACAGTATTTTGTTTGTTGCCACTATTTTACATAGAGGGGAGAGGAAATAAGAGGCACCCTCATTGCCAAATATAAACCCTAAAAAAATATCTCTCTGGGTTTTTATAAATTGCCCATTCTGGGTGGTGTTCTACAAAGAAGAGAATGTTGATGTAGCATTTACGTTTAGGGTGAATTTTCAAAACTCTTAGACTGACAACATTTAGTCACATTTTCACAATATTGACCAGGGCGGGGGGCGGGGGCCTTTCCATATTTTTTCTTTTGGAGGTGAACTGATTGCTTTCTGTCCGTTTTTTGCTTACCACTGATTGACAGTTAACATACTTCGGAATACATTTGTGGAAACTGACTGGCCCTGTCTGTGCGTGCCAGTTAAGAGATTTGGTGGGAGAAGCCTTGAGAAGGGCACTGTTGCTTTTCAGATGCTGCTGCTATAGATCAGGCTAAGGTATCAGATACAGGAAAGAATTACCAACCCAGATGGTGGATGACACAGTGTTGCTTTGGGGCTCCTCCTCATTTGCCTCATAGGCCCACTCCTTGATTTATCTTAGGTGTTTAGTGAGCACTTCACAGACACCTCTCGTTCTTCTCCAGCTTGCACTGGGGAGCAACGTACTCTCAGTGGGGATTGTATCAGCTGATTAATAGCAAGGGCATGAGGGCACTCCAGAAATAGCAGTAATGATTGCTGTAAGCTCCCCGGTCAATGAGGAGTTGAGTCTGCAGGGCTGGCTTGATTCGTTAGAGTGAGGATGTTAATGACGCCAAAGGTGTAAGTTCGGAGCTGTGCAGGCCAGCCAGTGCCGTAGAGAGGGGGTCTCTGTTCGGTGCCCCAGTCCCATCCAGCCATTTCCCAGAATAGTGTTGGGGTGGCTCATCGGGAGCAGCAGGAAGCTGTGCATCCAGGTACGTGTGGATTCACTGTGTCACACTGGTGTGCGGCAGAGAGCAGAAGTCCACGTTTCTGAATGTTGAGCTCCAAGTCGAGGACCCTCTTTGTCCCTTGTCTTGGCTGTCAGTCTCTGACGTGTCTTCTCCTCTGTTGCAGAGAGTCGTATGATCTTGGACGCTTTTGCTCAACAATGCAGCCGAGTCCTTAGCCTCTTAAATTGTGGAGGCAAACTTCTAGACTCCAACCATTCTCAATCCATGATATCTTGTGTGAAGCAGGAAGGCTCCAGTTACACTGAAAGACAGGAACCATGTCCTGTTGGCAAAGGGGTCCACAGTCAGACCTCAGACAATTTAGACATTGAAATGCAATATATGCAAAGGAAACAACAAACTTCTGCATTTTTGAGAGTTTTCACTGACTCCCTGCAAAATTACCTGCTCTCAGGGAGCTTTCCAGCTCCAAACACCTCCTCGGTCAGCGAGTATGGCCACCTGGCGGATGTGGATCCTCTGTCAACATCCCCCGTGCACACGCTAGGTGGCTGGACCTCCCCAGCAACATCTGAATCCCACGGTCACCCATCATCTTCTACGCTGCCTGAGGAGGAAGAGGAGGAGGAAGAGGAAGGCTACTGTCCCCGATGCCAAGAGCTGGAGCAGGAGGTGATTTCGCTGCAACAAGAAAACGAAGAACTCAGAAGAAAGTTAGAGAGCATCCCAGGTACCCTGCCCTGTTGCTGAAAAGCCATTGCTGCTCATTTTCCGTTGTCCCATTTGTGTGTGTGTGCATGTGTATATGTATGTGTGGTTTTTGTTGTTGTCTGTTGAAACCAGTGATGTAGAAAAGTTGGGAAAACAGGCATGCGCAGTTTTAGTCTGCTAGTGCCAAACAGATTTCAGATTGAGCTGCTAGTCTTGTCCTGTGTTTAAGTCACAGTCCTCTAGGGTATAGACCTGAAGGCTACAGTCCTATTAAAAGATGTCTCCATTGATACAAACGTGATTCCAAGGTGTAGTGCAGTGAGATTGAAATAGGCCTTGTGGCGTGGGCTTGAGTTTTCTTCAAAAAGTGATCCTGTTTCTTTTAAATAGCTTTCGTATCTGTAAAGATTTTGATATATGTGTTTTATCAGTCTGATAGAAATTGAAATGAAATGACAACTACAAAGGCAGCACTCAGAGAACAAATTGTCTCTTCTATTCCATTAATCTCTCGCCTTTCTTGTTAAGTTTCAACAGGTGTGGGTTCTTTAGCATGCAAACGCCCCTTAAAGTTAACAAGCAACTACGCACTAAAAGGAATAGCTCAAAGATAGGCTAGTCCCAAACCAGCTGTGCTCCTGGCTAAACATGAGGCATTCACTGCCCTCAGAGACACTAGATTTGCAGAGTAGTAAAGTCATCTTTATGGCAAGATCTTCTGTGGGTTGCAAAGCCATTTTTTCCTTATTTGGGAAGGTTCTGATTTTGTATATAGCTTTGACTTCATTGCTACATGTCTGTGGCTTTGCAGAGAGACTGGCATGGTATTGTAAATCAACTATACTTCAGTTTTTTTAAAAGAATATATAGCAATGCTAAATAAATAAAAGACAGTAAAGCCTTTTTTTATAGGAACTCCCTGGCTGTCCAGTGGTTAGGACTCTGCTTTCATTGCCAAGGATTTGGGTTCAATCCCTTGTCCAGGAACTAAGATCCTGCAAGCTGCAAGGGATGGCCAAAGAAACAAGAGACATTAAAACCTTTTTAATCATGCAGCCCATTGATAAAAAATTTTGAGCATGTATCCACCAGTGTACACATCCATTGATTATTTACCTGCATGTACTACTATACTAATATATTATGTTCAAAGTAAAGCATACATAATACATTTAAAAATTTTTAAGCCTGATCCATAAATAGAAATTATGTTTTTTCCTTCTTTGATGTCTTTGCGTCACACAGTTTGGCAGCTTATGTAGAAAGAAGGAAATGTTGACTAAAGTTACCCACTTGTTTATTAGAAGTGCCAGACAAAAAGTTTGCTTTCCTTCTGTCCTTTTATTTAAAGCATTTCCCGGATAGTGCTGAGGTTTGGCTCAGAATATCTTGGAGTTAGATTGAGTGCAGTTTGTCCTGTGGGAGACAAGCAAGAGCGAAGTAAATCCATTCTTGGTTGTTGCAGTTGAGCTCTGGAGTTAGATGCAAAGTCTTGGCATTGTCCCTGCCAGGCAGACTGATTACAGGAGAGAGACTGGCGGAACCCAGAAGAATGCAGTGGAACCAGAGCCCTATTGGTTTCTCCCGGTCAGAGAGATACAGGTGCAGCTAACAGACTGGCATTTTACACCTTTCACAGTTGTGTGAACTATGATCCATTAACTGTGGGTTTTAATACCAAAAGGGTATGTCGCATCTCACTCCCCACTGCTGTTTCATTAGGGGAGAACACGGGTGTCTTGGGGTCAGCCAACTGCAGGTTCTTGAGTTAGCCATTCAGCACTGTGGGTAAGGCTTTCACGGTGCAAGGACGGGTGACACGCACGCAGAGTACTGCTGCCCAACGCCTCATCCTGAATGTGTGGCAAGCTGTCTGTCCTTGGTAAACTTACTCAGCCAGTGTGGGGTTTACTCCACCTGCATTTTCCTGAATCTACACAGGTGAAATGTCTGTGTCAGGAGTAAATCATTGCTGGTCTGCCACTAATCTTCCTTTTCGACTGCCCAGAAAAACAAAAATGCTGCAATTTCTTGAGTCCTCTTGATGGCCAGACATTGAATGACTCTTGCTGAAAGTAGGCTAATGATCCCCACTGTTAATGTAAACACCCACCACTGCTGCTTTAAAGAGTCACCTCCATGAACTTGAAAGAATAGCCGTTCTACATAGAGAACCTTGATTGCTTTAATTAGTCCATTTGTTGTTCAGTCACTCAGTTCTGTCCAACTCTTTGTGACGCCATTAACTTCAGTACCCCAGGCTTCCCTGTCCTTCACCATCTCCCAGAGCTTGCTCAAACTCATGTCCATTGAGTCAGTGATGACATCCAACTATTTCATCATCTGTCATCCCCTTCTTCTCCTGCCTTCAGTCTTTCAAACATCAGAGTCTCTTCTAATGAGTCAACTCTTCCCATCAGGTGGCATTCAGTTTCAGCATCAGTCCTTCCAATGAATATTCAGGTTTGATTTCTTTTAGGCTTGACTGGTTTGATGTCCTTGCAGTCCAAGGGATTCTTCAAGAGCATAGTTCAAAAGCATCAGTTCTTCAGCGCTAGCTTTCTTTATGGTCCAGCTCTCACATCCATACATGACTACTGGAAAAACCATAGCTTTGACTAGACAGACCTTTGTTGGCAAACTAAAGTCTCTGCTTTTTAATATGCTGTCTAGGTTAGTCATAGCTTTTCTTCCGAGAAACAATCGTCTTTTGATTTTGTGGCTGCAGTCACCATCTTGCAGTGATTTTGAAGCCCAAGAAAATAAAGTTCATTGCTGTTTTCTATTGTTTCCCCATCTATTTGCTGTAAAGTGATAGGACTGTATGCAATGATCTTTGTTTTTTGAATGTTGAGTTTTAAGCCAGCCTTTTCACTCTCCTCTTTGACTTTATCAGAAGACTCCTTAGTTCCTCTTTGCTTTCTGCCATTAGGGTGGTGTCTTCTGCATATCTGAGATTGTTGATATTACTCCAGCAATCGTGATTCCATCTTGTGCTTCATCCAGTCCAACATTTTGCATGATGTACTCTGCATATAAGTTAAATAAGCAGGGTAACAATATACAGCCTTGATGTACTCCTTTCCCCATTTTGAACCAGTCCGTTGTTACAGGTCTGGTTCTAACTGTTGCTTCTTGACCTCCATTCAGGTTACTCAGGAGACAGGTCAGGTGGTCTGATATTCCCATCTCTTTCAGAATTTTCCACAGTGTGTTGTGATCCACACAGTCAAAGACTTTAGCATAGTCAGTGAAGCAGATGTTTTTCTGTAATTCTCTGCAATTTGATCTCTGGTTCCTCTGCCTTTTCTAAATCTTGAACATCTGGAAGTTCTCAGTACATGTAATGGTGAAGTCCGGCTTGGAGAATTTCGGGCATTACTTTGCTGGCATGTGAAATGAGTACAATTGTATGGTAGTTTGAACATTCTTTGACATTGCCTTTCTTTGGGTTTCAAATGAAAACTGACCTTTTCCAGTCCTGTGGTCACTGCTGAGTTTTCCATATTTGCTGGCATACTGAATGCAGCACTTTAACAGCATCATGTTTTAGGGCTTGAAATAACTCAGCAGCAATTCCATCACCTACACTAACTTTGTTCGTAATGATGCTACCTAAGGCCCACTTGACTTCACACTCCAGAATGTCTGGCTCTAGGTGAGTGATCATACCATCATGGTTATCTGGGTTTTAAGATCTTTTCTGTATAGTTCTATGTATTCTTGCCACCTCTTCTTAATTTAATATCTTCTTCTGTTAGGTCCATACCCTTTCTGTCCTTTCTTGTGCCCATCTTTGCATGAAATGTTCCCTTAGTATCTCTGATTTTCTTGAAGAGATCTCTAGTCTTTCCGATTCTGTTGTTTTCCTCTATTATTTTGCATTGTTCACTTAGGAATGCTTCCTTATCTCTCCTTGCTGTTCTTTGGAACTCTGCATTCAGTTGGGTATATGTTTCCCTTTCTCCTTTGCCTTTCACTTGTCTTTTTTTCTCAGCTATTTGTAAGGCTTCCTAAGACAGCCATTTTGCCTTTTTGCATTTCTTTTTCTTGGGGATGGTTTTGATCACCACCTCCTGTATAATGTCAGAAACCTCCATCCATAGTTCTTCAGGCACTCTGTCTTATCAGATCTAGTCCCTTGAATCTATTTGTCACTTCCACTGAATAATCATAAGGGATTTGATTTAGGTCATACTAAAAGAAATCAGTCCTGAATATTCATTGGAAGGACCGATGCTGAAGCTGAAACTCCAGTACTTTGGCCACCTGATGCAAAGAAATGACTCAGTGGAAAAGACCCTGATGCTGGGAAAGATTGAAGGTGGGAGGAGAAGGGGATGACAGAGGATGAGATGGTTGGATGCAATCACTGAATCAATGGACATGAGTTTGAGTAAACTCTGGGAGTTGGCAATGGACAGGGAGGCCTGGCATGCTGCAGTCCATGGGGTCACAGAGTCTGACACTTCTGAGTGACTTAACTGAATTGAATGGATACTTTAGTGGCCTAGTGGTTTTTACATATTTTCTTCCATTTAAGTCTGAATTTTACAATAAGGAGTTTATGATCTGAGCCACAATCGGCTCCCTGTCTTGTTTCTGCTGACTGTATGGAGCTCTCCATCTGTAGCTGCAAAGAATATAATCAGTCTGATTTCAGTATTGATCATCTGGTGATGTCCATGTGTAGAGTCATCTCTTGTATTGTTGGAAGAGTGTGTTTGCTGTGACCAGTGCGTTCTCTTGGCAAAACTATTAGCCTTTGCCCTGCTTCATTTTGTTCTCCAAGGCCAAATTTGCCTATTATTCCAGGTATCTCTTGACTTCCTACTTTTGCATTCCAGTCCCCTATGAAGAAAAGGACATCTTTTTTTGGTATTGGTTTTAGAATGTCTTGTAAGTCTTCATAGAAATGTTCAACTCCAGCTTCTTCGGCATTAGTGGTTGGAGCACAGACTTGGACTACTATGATATTGAATGACTTGCCTTAAAAATGAACAGAGATCATTCTGTCGTTGAGATTGCACCCAAGTACTACGGCATTTCAGACTCTTGTTGACTATGAGAGCTACTCCATTTCTAAGGGATTCTTGCCCGCAGTAGTAGGTATAATGGTTGTTGAAATAAACTCGCCCCTTCAGGTCCATTTTAGTTCACTGATTTCTTAAATGTCGATGAGTTTAATTGAGTTTAGTCCGGACTGAAACTCTACTGCTGCTGCTGCTGCTGCTAAGTCGCTTCAGTCGTGTCCGACTCTGTGCGACCCCACAGATGGCAGCCCGCTGGGCTCCGCCATCCCTGGGATTCTCCAGGCAAGAACACTGGAGTGGGTTGCCATTTCCTTCTCCAATGCATGAAAGTGAAAAGTCAAAGTGAAGTCGCTCAGTTGTGTCTGACTCAGCGACCCCATGGACTGCAGCCTACCAGGCTCCTCCGTCCATGGGATTTTCCAGGCACGAGTACTGGAGTGGGGTGCCATTGCCTTCTCCGAAACTCAACTATATAGGTAAAAATCGCTTTGTCCATTATGTATAGTAAAAAGCAGTGTAAAATGCAGGAAAGACGAGCTATTTTTGATTACTTGACTGATGGATTCATTGCCCAGGGACATGGGCAATGGTTGGGCGTCAGGTTGAAAGTGCCACTTAAGATGAAAACTTGAATCAGAAGGACATCATTGACCTCTTGCCGTCACCCCCAAGCTCCATCTTTGGCCAAACACAAACCAGACTGTAGGTGATCACCCAAGAAAGCAGTCTGGCTAGCTATTCTGAGCTAGCTATCCCTTTGGTGTTGGGGGTCAGGGGAATCTGTTATTTTTCACCTGTATGAAGAAAAGTGTGGCAAATAATGTCTGGTTTTGCACATGACAGGACTATTTTGCAAGCAGTAACTTTGCTGTGAGACTTGGGGTCAGTTTTCCCTAAGCAGTGTGCACACTTCCCAACGATCACAGCGGGCCTTTGTTATGCTAGAGGCCAGTATATTTCCGTGGAAGCACCTGGGGCTTTCTTTTCGTAGGATCTGCCCTTGTGTCATAGGATCACTCTTCCTGCGGCCAAGCAGGTGGATGAGTACAAAGGGCAGAGGAGCATGCGGAGGGCGCAGAGGGAGTCGGGTGCGGGAGATGACGGGGGCACCTGTCGTGGGCTGGAGTAGGGCCGGAGTTCCTAGGGCACGTCCCTCTCTCCAGAGTCGTGCTGCTGAGCAGCTCTGAGATTCCGGTTTCTTCTTGTTTTTCCCTGAAATAAGGCGTTCATACCTGGGAGTAGTTCTTGAACTAAGAATTCAAAAGAAAAGAATCTATTTAGTCTACAGGGGGAAAGTACTTCCAGCTATAAAAGGGGGACAGGAAGGCAACAGCCCTCACCTCAAGGAAAGAGACTGGGAAGAGGTGTTCTTCCCGCACCACCTGAGACAGCCTTTGTTTATTGTATTATTTGTGAAACATCCAACAGAGTTGTATTGAGTATCAGCTACATGTAAGTGAGGGGCTTCTAGAAAGTACTCTCTAACTTACTTTCCAGAGTTACTTGCAGATGTAGGTAACTACATATTTTATCCCAGAAGGTAGCATTAGCACATTTTCTTTTGTTTTAGAAGTTACGCTAGACATTACACTAGATACTACATCACACTAGAAATTACAGAGTCTTTAGAAGTTTATATTTTTTTAAAAGAAATAGGTTAAAAGAAAAAAGTCACAAAAGGAAGATACTGGGGTCAGGGATACAAAGCTGAGAGATTATTTGAAGAAGAAAAATGATGGGCAGACATCTCAGTGGAGAAGGTGTCAAGTTACAGTAGTCACTTTTATTTAGAAAGTTTGTAGTCAGCACTGATTAAAGGGAATTCATAAGGGAGATGGGTATAAAAGACCATATTTCATCTAATTTCAACCCTCATTGAATATAAGACACACCAGTAGTTTATGTTCCATTAAGAAGAAAAAACACTTCAAGTCTTAATTGCCCTTTGTAATTGTCTTTGAACACCAAGTTTAGAGATTTTAAAATATGACAAAATGTAGGTATTAAAAACATAAAATATGGTAATTAAAAAACCACTTCCAACAGTATTCTATACAAAATAGATAACCAACAAGGATCTGCTATGTAGAACCAGGAACTGTACTCAATATTATATAATAACCTATATGGGAAAAGAATCTGGAAAAAAATACATACATACATATATACACACACACACATATTTATATGTAACTGAGGGTTTCTTTGGTGGCGCTAGTAGTAAAGAACCTGCCTGCTGATGTAGGAGGACATAAAATTGCAGGTTTGATCCCTGGGTCAGGAAAATCTGCTAGAGGAAGGTGTGGCAACCCACTCCAGTATTGTCTGGAGAATCCCATGGACAGAGGAGCCTGGCAGGCTACAGTCCATGGGGTCTCAAGAGTCGGACATGACTGAGTGACTTTCACTTTCATGCATATATAACTGAATAACTGCTATACACCTGAAACTAACATGATATTGTTAATCAACTTCAATAAAATTTTAGAAATAATGATAACTTCCAAAGTAAAATAACTATGACATTAAAAATACCTTGAAATTTTCTAAGTGCAGATATAGGGAAGGTAAACTTAACTGTTGATATTAGTAAAGAACATTCTACTTTTTTAAATATACATTTTATATCATCTTGATTTATCTTTATAACTCCAAAAACAAAAATTAATGTTCACATTTTACAGAGCTAGTTTATTACCCTCTTCCACCCTCAAAATATAGTCGATTCTTGTCATTCACTATAGTTCTGTGCAGCCTCAGGTCGCAATGTTTTTGTCAACCAGTCAGTTCATAACCTCATTTTAAGTATGTTTTTGTTTAAAGAGGCCTTGTTTAATATATAGTGCTGGTCGGTTGACACTGAGTTCACAGGCCTGTGACTCACAGCTGAGCCAGGCTTATCTCATACACATCTTCCCCTTGAAGCACATCACAGCCTCGTGCTCAGAACACTAGACAGCACTTCAGCTCTACGTTTGGGACCCATCTTAAACAGCAAGATCCCCACACAGGAAAGGCACAGAAATGAAAAGAACGTGGCACTAACTAGACCATGGAAAGAACCCTCACTGTCATATGAGGGCTGAAACAAGCGGGCAGAGCGTATCCTTGTTCAGCCTCAGCCAGGAGTGTATGATTCCAGCAACTTGGGTTTCTTGGTGACCTGCCAAAGTCCTCCAGTGCCAGCAAGAGCACCCCAAATTCGAATTTGACCATTACAGATTCATGTCAGTGAGTCATGTGTGTGCTAAGTCACTTCATCCGTGGCCCTGTGGATGGTAGCCCACCAGGCGCCTCTGTCCATGGGATTCTCCAGGCGAGAATACTGGAGCGGGTTGCCAGGCCCTCCTCCAGGGGATCTTCCCAACCCAGAGATCGAACCTGAGTCTCTCATGTCTCCTGTGTTGGCAGGTAGGTTCTTTACCACTAGCACCACCTGGGAAGTCCATTAGCGAGTAGGCAAGTGTACAGAGTCTGCAAATGAGGATCACTTGCACTAACTCACAAGGCTATGCGCTGAATTATGCAGTCTGATCTTAAGTAAGGATATTGTAAGAAGGTTTTGAAAAGGTAAATGAGTGTCCGTTTCTGGTAACTAATTTGGCGAGAAGAAAAAGCCCCTGTAGGAGCTGTGGTGTCTGTGCCCGTGCCCAGCTCGCTTGCACCGCCTCCAGCTCGCAGGCGCCAGAAGTGCCTGTGGGAGACGGCTCGGGTCGACTTCAGCCCTGCGAGACGCAGTGATCGCGCTTAATGCGGGCGTTCTAGGGAGACTGAAGAGACAAATACGTTCTGAGAAAAAAAAATTAGAGCAAGCGATAGGGACAGAAGAGGAAACAATTGAGTTCTTTGACTTAGGATTTAGTAAAAGTCACACCGCTCTTGCTGTAAGCTGTGAGAGAGACTGTGGGACACAGAAGAGCATGAACCGAAGAAAATGGCTCTAGAGTCAAACCTGGGTTTGGATTTCTGCTCCTGCTACTTGCTAGCAGTGGTTTGGGCAAATTACTTAGCCATTCTGAGCCTCAGTTTCTGTTTTCTGTAACATGAGGTTAGTAACACTGGAATGATGAAGTATTAAGCTCATCAAGTAACAACGAAGTGCCTGCTAGATCATCTAGGAAACACTTCGTACAGAGCAGTCTTACGAGACCAAGAGGGACACTGTGCTGTGCCTGAGAATACAGAAATCTTAAGTGGTTTTCTTAGATTGGCAGTGGTGGTGGTCTTAATCTTGTAAAGAGGTGGGCATTGAGTTAGTTACCCAGGTGGGGAACTTCAGCTCCGTTCATAAGCATCTCTGTTCCTATTTCACGTCGGTCTTCTGCCCTTTGGATTCCACCTTGTATGTGCCCATCCGTATGGAGTCCTTCTCTCTCTCCCCATGGCTTTCATCCATGCCTGACTCAGAACGTGGCCTCTTGCAATATCTGTTCAATCCCAGGCTCTCCCAGATGAAACAGCCCACATCACCCTCTGCTGAATGCCTCTTGGCTTCACGTGGTCCATGGAGTAAATTCCAGCACCCTTAGTGTGGCATGGCATGATGTCCTTCACTACCTGAGTCCTCCTGTTCAATTTTGGAGGCTCGCCCTTCAGTTCCCACCATGCCCCGAGTGCTCCAACCCCTCTGGACAGTTTGTGACTCCTAAACCTCCATGCACTTGCTTCTGCATGCTCAATCACTCAGTCATGTCTGACTCTGCAATGCCATGGACTGTAGCCTGCCAGGCTTCAGTGCATGGAATTTTCCTGGCAAGAATACTGAGGTGCGTTGCCATTTCCTACTCCAGGGAATCTTCCTGAACCAGGGATTGAACCCCTGTCTCCTGCACTGGCAGGCAGTTTCTTTATTGCTTCCTTCTAGTCTTCCCTTAACTCCTGCTGTCCCTCCAGTCTAAGGACATACCCTCCCTTTTCCCCACTCAGGGAGCTCCTACTCATCCTTCAGGTGACATCCCAGGCAGGTGACACTTACCTACCAGACCCCTCCCCCAGTTCCCAGGCAGAATTAACCACTTTCTATAGTACAGCATGCTTGCTTCTGTTGAAGTCAGTAGCAGGGCAAGTTTTCACTCTTTGTCTCTCCTGGTGTCTTGATACAAGGAGAGGCAGGCCATGTAAGGTTCTTGAGGGCAGAGACTTAAGTCAGAGTCATCCATGTATCCCTGATTTCCAGCCCAGTTTCAGGCATGTTCTCTTATAGCATCTATACATATCAATTAAATTAATCAGAGACAGAACATTTTCATTATCAAGAGAACAGCCATGTGTCTGTAGGCTGAGTACTTTTTAAAGCTCACTGTTTATTTCTAGTTGTTTACAATTCAGGAACTTATACTCTCCAGAGACAGTGTGACTAGGACAGACACTTAAAGGTGATATAGCACACAGGTGGCATGCTTGTCAGGATGGTAAATAATTTCAGTCTCCCTATAAAACAGTATGTGCTGGATTTCGAGTAAATGTTTTGAGTCTTTAAAAACAGTGATATAGCAGAGTAGATTAAATAATGCTGAATGAACAAGAAGAAAAGCTGATCAAGATGTTAGTGCAGTGATCTGCCAGGAAAAGTAAGTACTTGACACCCAAGCACCCTTAACAAGGGCCCTTAACAAGGGCAAAAAGAGCAGTTTTCCGTGGAAGAACCTTACTTAACAAGCCTTTCAGAGCATACAGCAGCCAGCTCTGCAGAGTCGATTTAAGTAGCTAGACCTGAGCCTTGTCCTCAGTGTTCCTGGCTTCAGCCCTGTGCCCAGACATCTGCCCACAGGACCCACCTGCCTTCAGCAGAGCCCCATGGCTGGTAAATGCAGGTAAAATTCCATTTTCTTCCAGAATGTTTGTGTCAGCTGGCCTTGCTCAGAGGTTAGCACTGCTGCTTGAATATTGGGGGTGTAGAGATGGGAGAGTCTGCCTCCAAGCCTATACAGGCAACACTGAAGGTCATAGATGGCAAAGGAAGGGGAGATAACAGTTATGTAGACATTCTTTAAACAACTTTGAAGTTATTATGGTCCATGCCCGCTGTAGAGATTTTTTTAAATTGGTCTTTACAAGGATGGTAAAGGATAAAGTTTTTAATTATTTTAAATTAATTTTTAAAAATCATTTTAATTATTGATGCTTTGGTTTCTTTCTTTCCAGTCTCTTCTCTTTGCACATAATTATTTTTAACATGGTTGAGGTCACACTGAATATTCAGTTTTATAAGCATTTTGTTCTTAAATATTTTTCTGTAAACATATGTAAAATATGGATAAAGTAGCAAAAGGAGTTTCCTTCAAATCCTAATCAGTCAGTGGGTATTTACAAATTTTACTAGAAACTTCCAAACTAAATCCAGACTAATACCTCACACAGGTTGCTTTGCAATGCAGTGACATATATACAGTTGCGTTGCTGCTACTGAAACCCTTACATTTGGCAATGTATAGAAGAGATTTAGACACAGACGTTAAATGGAGTCCCAAAGGCCACACAGTCCGTGAAAAGCCAGAACTCAATAGCAAACCTGTTTCCTGTCTCCATCAGCTTCTCAAGTCTACATTTTTCCTCTAATCAATTCCCATTGCCAGAAGACTCATTCTCACTCACTCTGGCATCAGCAAGTGGGTTGGACTGTTTGTTTATGGAACTCTAGTAATGTGGGAAATTACTGTTTGTCATTCAGTTAACTTGCTCACACTTTTCCATGAATTTTGCATACCCGAGCAGAAATGGTATAGTTTCGAAAGTGGGTTTTCTAGCTCTCAGTGACTCAAACTCCCTACTCAGCCATATCCAGGGTAAAGTGTCTGTCAGAACATAGAACTGTTATCCAGTAAGTACACCCTTTAAGAAGAATTTGGGCGAGATCTGGCAGAATTGTAAATCACAGGATTTAGTTACATCAGGATGGACTTTGAAGTGAGTTAGGCTTTTAATAGAGTGGTAGAATTGGAGATACTTGACAGGTTTTATTAAACTTTGGCTTAGTAAAAGTCCTCCTTCAAACTGAAACACATATGCCTTCTTTTTGTTGACTTTTGTGGTTGTCCCCAAAATGCTTCTTTAATTTAAAGAATATATTCAGATAACTATGCAAGAGTGACCTGTGACACTGATGTGTAAGACAAATCTGTAAGGATGTTATTTAAGAAAATATTTCTTGGCAAGAAGAAAAATTTCCTAACCTACTTCTGCTTACCATTCAAATTCTCCCAAAGGATGTTGATACAATGTTTGATTTCTTATGTTGCAGTGTAATGTCACCTAAAACATCCCAGAGCTATTAGCAGGGGATAAAGATGATAACTTTAGTTTGCTCTCTTAAAAAAAAAAATGTGAGAAAAAAAGTGAAGAAAGCTCAGTGATAATACTTTAAAAGTAAGGTTTAGGTTAAATATTTACTATTTTCTCTAACGTGACAAAAACATTCTAACAAAACACATAGCCAGGACAGATAATGCCAGTGATCCATGTCAATTAGGTTATTAACTAAGCTACTGAGACCTTTAAAAGCAATTAGTTAATACCTCATAAAGGGCTCTAATATAAATCTTGAGATGTAAGAATTATTTCTGCAGTGGTACAAAAATATATCAGGCTGTATATTGGGCTCATGTGTTCAGTTTTATTGTAATTATTCGATAGTTCTATAAGACTATGCCTCAAAGAATATAGTACAACAGTTAATGATATACATACTAACTGAATCTGAATTGGACCAGATCAGGTGAGTGTCTAGAGAGAGGATGGTCAGGCATGTCCATGTCAGGAAGCAGGTCTAAGTGCGTGGCTTACTGCTTTCCTGAAGAACTAGGGATGAATGGCACTAATAATGAGCACTGTATCATCAGTTTTAAATGAGTGAAACATCACAGTCTTCAGTACCTTAATTTTCAAAAGCACCATTGGGTGCTCATGTTACAACTTGAATCAAAGAAGACATGTCTGTTCTGGGACTTGTTCAATGTGACATCATTATTATTGACCCAAATTCATCTTAGAGTCAGTTTGACTTAAATTGTGCTGAACCCAAAATTTCTCCCCAAACTATAGCATCTGTTCCATGTTTACAAACTGAAATAATTGCGGATGTCAAATGAAAGAAGATTCTGTTTCCTTTAGAAAATGAGTCTTTTTTTTTTTTTGTTAAGATGTTTACATCAAAAATCTTTTTAAACCTTGAAAGCTTTCTGTTTTCCCAGCACAGTTCAGCTCATGTGCAATTGTTGCAATTTCTTCCACCCAGTGCCCTGCCAGACCGTCTTAGATTACCTGAAGATGGTGCTCCAGCATCACAACCAGCTGATGATCCCACAGCCAGCCGACCAGCCGACCGAGGTAGGTCTCCAGTGGCGAGGTAAACGGTACCCCATGCGGAAGGTCCTTAAGATGAAGCATCTCGGTGCTTAACCACCTGTACACCAGAACAGATTGGCCAACAGAAGGCCTGGTAGACTCTGAGGCTTATGAGTGAGGATATATCCTGCGGAGAAAGGCCATGCATCATGAAGTACATTCACCTCTGTACTCTGAGAGGGGGAAACAGAAGTTTAATATTGTGGGCAGTGTTCTTTTGGCTCAGAGGGACCTGAAATGGGAGAACCCACCTGTCATTCCCTCAGGCAGAGACAGTGTTTGTTCCAAGTCTTCCCACTCTGAAAATCAGCCCCTCTTTGATCCTCCCTCCCTTCCTCAACGATTATCTTTTGTTTCTCCTTCCATCACCCAAAGCACCCTGCGGCACTTTCATCCTAACACCACAGCGCATCCTGCTCCTTGAAGGGTAGGTTCAGGTCTCAGCCCCCCTGCCTGTCATTGAAGGCACTTGCCGAAGGGTAACCTCAGTGATCAAACCCTTGAAAGACTGGTCTGTAGTCATTTCTCCACTCTTATTTCTGTTTGCTCTGCCCTGTCTGTAGTCTGGCTGCACCTCCACTCCTTATCAGGATGCTCTGAGAGAGCTGCCCCCCACCCCACCCCAGGCTGCTCTCCCAGTTGTCCCGTCCAGGGGCCCATTTCCCAGCCCTCCTCATCCCCAGAGTCTCACCTCTCCTCCCTCCTGCACCTGCTCTCTTTCTCTGGGCCTTTGTGTCAGGACTCCCTCCTGATTCCCCATTCCTTTCTTTTTTTTTTCTTTCTTTCTCTCTTTATTTTATTTTTGACTGTGCTGGGTCTTCATTGCTGTGCATGGGCTTTCTCCAGTTGAGGCAGGCGGAGACTGCTCTTCATTCTGGTGGGTGGCTTCTCATTGTGGTGGCTTCTCTCGTTGCATCTCCCAGGCTCTAGAGTGTAGGCTCGGTAGTTGTGGCTCATGGGTATAGTTGCTCTGCAGTGTGTGGGATCTTCCTGGACCAGGGGTCGAACCTGTGTCCCCTGCACCGGGAGCACAGAGTCTTCACCCCCGGACCACCAGGCGAGTCCCTGCAGCAGTCATTCAGCAGATGTCCATTGCACCTGCTGTGTGACAGACGCCGTTCCTCATTAGTATCTGCCGCCTCCGGCCCCCAACCCTAACCCTCTGTTGCTTACCTTTGTGGAGGACATCTTGTTTCACCTGGGAATCGGCAGCACCTCGGTCCCCCGTAGCCTGGCTCTCGGGATTGGTTGCCCAGCGCCCTTGGTCTTACGCCTTTCACCCCCGCTTTCCTGTCTGCACTGCCACACACGCCAGTCAGCCCTCTGTCTCGCCCCTCCTGCCTTGAAACAGCAGTCTGGGCTAAGGGGCCCTTAGGACCCTCTGGGCTCCTGCCCATCTTTTGATCATATGTAGGACACAGCCAAGGGCTGGTTTATGCTCCCAAATACTCATAGTTTAAACCTAGGATAACTTAGTTCTTCCTCTCAGTTGAAGTAACTTGTTCAAGAAACACCAAATAAGACACAGAACTAAGATTCAGTTCAAACCCAAACTGACTAAATTCAAACCTCAAACCATGTGCCTCAGTTGCTTCCTATAAAAAGGACAGTCAGTCACACGCCTGCTACTTGGCGGGAGTGTGACGCTGCGGTGATGAGTTTCTGCGGGTATAATCCGGCGACAGTTTCATAGCTGTGTCTGCTGCCTCTTCCTTTCCTGTTGGCTTCTGTACCATTTGCCCTCCTCAGACCTTAACAGAGCACTTTTTAAAATAAAAACCTGTGAGACCCAAACAGTGCCAATTTATAACCTATAGTAAATTGGCAAAGTTGTAAAACTGAATGAGTTTCCTTTCTTTATTTTGTACACCTTAATTACTGGGGAAGAAGTACATTAAAACTGAGATCATGGGTTAATTAATTTGTCCTGGACTGTAGAATTTTATGGACAACCAGAGCTAAAATAATGGTTGTGTAGGTGCAATTGACTAAACATGGTTTATAAATGTTACAGAAATTCCTATAATTAGTCCCATTGCAGCTATTTAGCCTGGGAATTTTATAGCAGACATAAATTACAAAGGTAAAATAAGAAAAATTTTGAGTTGATAAAATAGTGGCATTTGCAGAAGCTATAATTTGAGGAAACTTGTTTTGCATTATTATTAGTGATTTTTTTTTTCTGTTTCCACAATTCCACTTTTTTAAAATTCACTTTTTAATGTTTCACTGAAATGCAGCAGCTATCAGATATTAGGTACATTAAACACAAAAAAGATACCTTATGGAAATAACCCACCAGCGTCATTTCTAAAAGTACTTAACCACCAACCAAAGGATGAGGAGACCTGTTTGATCACACTCTTCAAAGTCATTTTTGCATATTTTAATAGATTGAAAAGGAAAGTTACAGGTTATATTTAAATAGTGTTCCCTGTCATTGGATCTTGACACGTTTTAACCTACCTGTTAAAATGCAAGTTATAAATAGCTCCTCTTTCAAAAGTGTTCATTAAACCTCATTGGCTCTTGTTATAGAAAATGCAAATGTAATTTGAAAAGTGCCCGTTTTGAGAGTGAGCAATTACTTGTGCTCTTCAGTACCCGGTTCATTGTCAGCGCAGCCACTTGGTTAAAAAGCGTGTTTGCCTTTGAAATGGAGATCGCCCGGGCTGCTGGCTGGCCGGCTAAGTAGGTAATGAGAAAATATTTCACTTTTCCAGGGAAGCAAGCAGCTGTTGAACAACTATCCTGTCTACATAACGAGCAAACAGTGGGATGAGGCTGTAAATTCTTCAAAGAAAGATGGGAGGCGGCTCCTTCGATACCTCATCAGATTTGTTTTCACTACCGATGAGCTTAAGTACTCATGCGGCCTTGGAAAAAGGAAAAGGTCAGTGCAGTCAGGAGAGACAGGTCCTGAGAGACGCCCTCTGGATCCAGTTAAAGTAACATGCCTCCGAGGTACTGCATCCTTCCGCTCAGTGTCCATCTGTGATCTCATTTCACCGCATTGGCTGTGGCTCCCCGTGCAAGTGTTCAGCCTTGACTGTATTTTGGTTTTTTTTCTGCTGAGACTTTATAGGCTTCATGTAGCCCATCTCTTGGTATCGAGAAGTTCTTTAAAAATTCTTTGTTTGCTTTAGCACTTAGTGGCACATAAGCACTGCATAGCACCTCATGTTTCACGCTTTAAGTTCAGATTTTCTTTGCTGCCTGGGAAGGCCACCTCCAGGAAAGCTGGAACACTGGGGAAAGCACAGAGGAAAAGAAGACAAGGGATTTTAAAAATTACCCCATTTTCATTTGAAGCCTATGGCACCCTCCCCTAGTCTAGCTACCCATGTCGAGAATACTTGCCCCTGCTCCTTAAATTTATTTAGTTAATTTTCCCTAGGCCTAAAGTATTTCTCGCCCAGTCAGATTCTGTTCTAGCTTTTTTTAAGTTTCCGTATTTAAAAAATACTGCTCAGATAACACCACTTCATCAGTATTAACAGCTGATGACTCTGTAGCCAATCCACAATACAGATAGGCCAGGCAGAGGGTGAGGAGGAAGAAGCCAGATGTAAATGGTTGCTTCGGTGGGTGCAGATCAGCACAGACAAGCAGAAACGTTACAGTGCCAACGTAAGCTGTGTTCGCACCTGAAAAGTCCATATCATCCAACCAAAGGATGAGGAGACCTGTTTGATCACACTCTTCAAAGTCATTTTTGCATATTTTAATAGATTGAAAAGGAAAGTTACAGGTTATATTTAAATAGTGTTCCCTGTCATTGGATCTTGACACGTTTTAACCTACCTGTTAAAATGCAAGTTATAAATAGCTCCTCTTTCAAAAGTGTTCATTAAACCTCATTGGCTCTTGTTATAGAAAATGCAAATGTAATTTGAAAAGTGCCCGTTTTGAGAGTGAGCAATTACTTGTGCTCTTCAGTACCCGGTTCATTGTCAGCGCAGCCACTTGGTTAAAAAGCGTGTTTGCCTTTGAAATGGAGATCGCCTGGGCTGCTGGCTGGCCGGCTAAGTAGGTAATGAGAAAATATTTCACTTTTCCAGGGAAGCAAGCAGCTGTTGAACAACTATCCTGTCTACATAACGAGCAAACAGTGGGATGAGGCTGTAAATTCTTCAAAGAAAGATGGGAGGCGGCTCCTTCGATACCTCATCAGATTTGTTTTCACTACCGATGAGCTTAAGTACTCATGCGGCCTTGGAAAAAGGAAAAGGTCAGTGCAGTCAGGAGAGACAGGTCCTGAGAGACGCCCTCTGGATCCAGTTAAAGTAACATGCCTCCGAGGTACTGCATCCTTCCGCTCAGTGTCCATCTGTGATCTCATTTCACCGCATTGGCTGTGGCTCCCCGTGCAAGTGTTCAGCCTTGACTGTATTTTGGTTTTTTTTCTGCTGAGACTTTATAGGCTTCATGTAGCCCATCTCTTGGTATCGAGAAGTTCTTTAAAAATTCTTTGTTTGCTTTAGCACTTAGTGGCACATAAGCACTGCATAGCACCTCATGTTTCACGCTTTAAGTTCAGATTTTCTTTGCTGCCTGGGAAGGCCACCTCCAGGAAAGCTGGAACACTGGGGAAAGCACAGAGGAAAAGAAGACAAGGGATTTTAAAAATTACCCCATTTTCATTTGAAGCCTATGGCACCCTCCCCTAGTCTAGCTACCCATGTCGAGAATACTTGCCCCTGCTCCTTAAATTTATTTAGTTAATTTTCCCTAGGCCTAAAGTATTTCTCGCCCAGTCAGATTCTGTTCTAGCTTTTTTTAAGTTTCCGTATTTAAAAAATACTGCTCAGATAACACCACTTCATCAGTATTAACAGCTGATGACTCTGTAGCCAATCCACAATACAGATAGGCCAGGCAGAGGGTGAGGAGGAAGAAGCCAGATGTAAATGGTTGCTTCGGTGGGTGCAGATCAGCACAGACAAGCAGAAACGTTACAGTGCTAACAACGTAAGCTCTGTTCGCACCTGAAAAGTCCATATCAGAATATTAACTTGAATATAGTTCAAGAGTGATTTTATTGGTTGGAAATACTTAACCTGTATAGTTTGAGTGATTTTATTGGTTGGAAAGACTTTTAATGATGATTTACTCCTGATAGGAATCAAAATATTTCCTGGGGAAGAAGTCACAGTGAAAAAACCTTATCACTGATAAGGCCTTCATCATCAGAAAGACACTCACTCCTGCACCCCTGTCCTGACGCCCACAGCGACTAGGGTGCCTGTGCAGCATTTGTTAGCAACAGAGTCCCCAGACCCACCCTGAACTTCCGATTCAGCGGGCCTGGGGGAAGGACAGGGGAGGTGTGCATTATTACACCTCGCAACCACCCCAGGTGATGATTCAGGTGGCCCAGACTGGACAGAGCCACCTAGAATAAAGATAGCAGCATTATTAACAACTTGGCGCAAGTGCGCTGGAGCGCCCCCTGTTGGCCAGTCTAACGATTCCATTTAGAGTGTCTGGGTGACGGAAATTTCCAGTGTCTGTCTTAGCAAGCTAGCCATAGGTTCCTTTATTCCCCAAGATCATCAGAGCAGACAGAGGCACCAGAGTGGTGGTAAGCTTAGCAGGGGGAGGGGGCCTGCTGAGAGCGTGCTCAGTATGGATTCAGGAATTTGCCCTGTGGCTTGTAAAGAATCAGGATAAGGGTGCTCACTGTCCCTTTCCATAAATCCTTGTTAAACATTTTACATTTTAATGAGCAAGTCTGTGAAACTGAGGGATTAACTTACATCCCAAAGCACTAGTGTTGCTGCCCTGGGAATGCTGCCAGGCCCGCTGGGACACCGATACAGCCCAGGCTGCTCAGTCAGAACATGTACTCTCCAGCACTGGAGAGCTGGGCAGGACGCACTGGCCTCCCCTGCCCGTGGGTGGAGAAGGCATAGGCAGGAACTGCTGATGTGTCAGGGCAGCTGGTTAGAGCCCTTGTATCTGTCCCAGAGGCTGAACTCTTGGGGCCTCCTTTGACCTAAATGGGATTCCTTTCCTGAAGGCTCAGGTGTGATGACTCCCAGGGTGGCGTCCTTGTGGTCAGCAAGCCTAGGAAGGCCAAGGAAGCTGCAGAGGTTTGGACACTTGAGGGACGGAGAGCAGGGTGCTTCAGAGTGAAATCACATTCTAGGCGGGCCTGTTCCCTGGAGTGGTTTGACTCCAGCAGGAAGAGGGGGTGAGTGATGTGACAGTGCTTCCAGTCTGCCTAACAGAATGAGCTCTGCTTTGAGCTTGTATCGTCTGGCGCAGTGTTGGGGGAAGTCCTGTCAGAACAGTGGGTGCTAAGGAGGGCGCAGTGTAGGTATCACAGGGCAGCACATTCTCAGAGTGGCAGGGCTGATTTCTGTTCATGGGTACCTTCTTTCATTTCTTTATGTTCCTAGGAGAATGGGGCATCTGGACAGAGGTAGGGGAACTCCTTAAACAGTTAAGGAATACTTGCGAATACTTGGAGGAAGGAGACCTGGGAAAGGCAGAGAGGAGTAGAAAACAGAATCCCTGACTTGTGGAGCTCACAGCCTAGCTGGAGGCGATCTGAGGACAGTTGTGCATAAGTGTGAACACAGGAAGATAATAGGGAGAGATCTAGCTATGTGAGCCCTCGTGCTCCCATTCGCTTTCTCTCTGTTCAGCATTGCAGTGGCCATGGCTTGGGTTTGAGGATGTAGGTGTCCTTCGGTGTTTGCTAGGCTTGCACCCCACCATCAGCCATCTGGTTCCTGACAATTTTGCAGGATGAGATGCTGAATAAACCCAGTTCTCAGCCCAGGGAAGGCCACCAGAGCTGGGACTTGGATGAGATGAATGAGTCTCTCAGCTCAGGCATGAAATTGAAGGGAAGGCCCTGTTTATCTGCTAAGATAGACACAGTTCAGTTCATGAGATTTTTCTGGTCCAGGTTCTTAAAAGCATCAGCTTCTCAGGGCAAATAGGATCAGGGTTTCATAAGTAAATTTCAGGCAAATCCAATCCTATGACCAGAACCGTTGTCTTATAGAGGGAGCAGTGCTGGAGAAGAAATGATGCGTAAATAGCAGTCACCCTGAACTTTCAGTCAGCTGTGCAAAAAAGAGAAAAAACAGAGTTTAACTTAGGACCTTTTCCAGAACGCTCACTTCCGTTTTCATGTTATGTAGATGCCCATGTTATTAATGAAATAGCTGTATAGGAACTCTGCATGTTCCCTACTCTCTGAGAAAACAGGAAAGGTTGATTTGAACTCAGCTGGAGGGAGGCCGAGATTGTTTTATTGGAATCTTAGCTACTCTTTATATACTATCTCTTCCTAATTGTATCTGGTGAAATTAAATATTTAGAGGAAAATTCATCTAAAAAATATTTGTCAGTATATGTATAGGAATCATAATTAGAGACATAAATACAGCCTGTAACAATGTGGAAATCTCTCCTGAACCAAAACCTTTGCAGGTTCTTACTGAGATTTTATTTTCTTGAACTTAATCTACAAATTAGTAGCTGGTTAAAGAATGCCATGCTAATGATACTTGCTGTGCTTCTGGAAAGAGTTAAAAAATGTGGGCATGTAACAACAGGGTTTGAACCTAGCATAGTACAGACCATGCCTCACAAATCAGATTTACCTTTCATGCAAATGTGTCTTAGAGGGACCGCTCACATAACTTTTATTTTTGCACGTGAGTAGAAAATGTAGATGGTGTGAGTTTTAAAGTCTAATAAGTGACGTCATCATGGCACTACATCTGATGTCCCATAAAGCTTTCCTTATAGAGCTGCTGTTAAAGTTTAAGCATCCTTCCTGTCATCCACTGCAAAAACCAGCTGTTTCTCTTTTTTTTTTCACTGTTGTGTATATTCCCACAGAATTCATTAGGATGCACTGTACCTCCAACCCCGACTGGTGGATGCCCTCAGAGGAGCAGATAAACAAAGTGTTCAGTGATGCTGTGGGTCACGCCCGGCAGGGGCGAGCCGTGGGCACTTTCCTGCACAACGGAGGCTCCTTTTATGAAGGGATCGATCACCAACCTTCCCAGGATGAAGTCTTCAATAAAAATTCCCAGGATGGATCTGGTGATTAGTGGACAAAATCTTTCCACATGAGCAGCCAGTCCTCTCGAGTTCCAGTGGTGAATGTTCTGTTACCATCACTTTAGAATCCAAAGCATGTCACTCTGTCAGACTTTACACATCCTAAACCTTAACTCTCTTGACTTACTGCCAAACAGCTCCCAATACAAGCCCATTTTCGGGTTGTTTGGAAAGTGTATGGAGCCTGCAGAGATTTTCAGAATACTATATTATACAAAGGAAAACTACAGTTGATTTCGAATGACGACTAGTTATATGGTGAGGGTGAAAAAAGATAGGCGAGTTCTTGGTCGCCTGTCTGACGCCTTCAGGTAAGCTCTGCTTCGTGAGCAGGGCTGGTCCCCATGGAGGTTAGTTTGGTGCTCATAGGAGAAGCTTGAGACACAGCATTGTCCTGAGGGACATGGAACAGGCATTCTCATTTTAGTTCAGATAAGTTATCTTTATGTTTTCCAAAGACTTGAATTTATACTTCTCAGCAAAGACATGGGATAGGTGACATTGTATGTTGTGTCCACATTGACAGAACCTGTTACTAAAACAGAAACCAGAGATCAAAGGTCACCTCTAGACAATGATGAGTTGGAAGCTAGCTCTTTCTCTCTTGTTACTTTTGACCAAAAAATAAAATTTCTACTGTGTTGATAAGGAAGGCACTATATGATCTCTGGAATTGACAAACAGTAAAAGTTTTCACTGTGTCAATCAAGAAACATCCAAAGATCCAAAACCATTTTCAAATGCTCAATTTTGTAGGTTCATAGATGCACAATTTCCACAGCCTTAAATCAGGCTCTGTTGACACAATGCCAAAGTGATGGGCTGAACAATGAGAATTTCAATCAGCTAGCCGTTTGGTGCACTGAGGACCAAACAAGTGGTGAGGCCAATGGTATTCACTGAATTTGTTCTGGAATTGTATACACACAGCTTCAAGGCCATTCTGACAACTATGCAACGGGCTTGTTTGTAATTTCTCTGAAATTTGAGGGTCTTTTTGTGCTGAGTTGATCTTAGGAATTTACATAAGTCTTGTTTATCTTTGTCACCAATGGAAATGTTTCACCCCAGTTGTTGTACTTGCTTCCCTCCAATATTCCCTTGAATTTCTGGCCTTGGCTGAATTAGCACGGACCTTTCCCACCTACTTTCCCCAGTTTAATTTGTTGAGCTCAAGTTTGTAGTAGTGTCTTTGGAATCATTTCCTATCAGCAGATGCTCTGGAGATAATAGAATCTGTTTCTGCTTCAGGTGTGGATAGGAGGGGAGGCTTCCTTTATCACCCTCATCCAGATAACTGCATTCTTTGTAAAGCTTAGGGCTAAATGGGCATCTTTTATTAAAGGCTGCTACTGTTTTAGGCTTCACTGGGAATGGAGAGGATAACATTAGAGCATTTGTTAAAAAAAAAAGTCATCATCTCTTTTGATAGGGAAATTGAGAGATGGTATATATGTGGCTACTTCACAGCCGTAGAGCAAGTGGGTGATTTTCTATTCTGGATCTTTCTTAGCCCTTCATTAGTCATAAACATTGACTGTGTAGTCTTTTATCAGTCATAAACATTCTGACCTTCATCAGAATTATAAGGTGATATGTTAATATGTTATTTGATCCAGCTTCTCCATGTGTCAGATAGCGATAGGATGGTTAAGGCCAGTAAATTCTTACAATAGCAGATTTTTAACAATACAAACTTGGGAATCTCTAAGTTCATGATGTCTGCATTTTCCTGCCACTTTTAATGGCTTGACCTCCTGATGCTATCAGAAAACAGATGGAGTATCAAGTAGGAAAACAAATGAATATTGCCTTCATTTGAATTCTGTCATTCAACATGTACTCTAGAACCTGAACCTAATGCCCACAGACTACCTCCTTAGTTTTTCTTAGATTTCATTCATTTTTTAAAAAGTCTCATGGTTGGATAGCTTCATTTTTAGAAAAGATTTAAACTTTTCTCATTCAGTGCTGTGTCATTACACCATACAGCTGCTTATAATTTTTGACACCTCTTATATACCAATTTTTTAAAATGTAATAGTGATTTTCAACATATGGTGCAAGTCTTGCTGGTGTGTGTTTAATGTGGTGACACTTGCCAAAACTGCTTGGCAAAACATGTCAAATAGGATGCTTGAGTCAGAACGCTAGTGTAAATGTCTCTAAACTGCAGTATGTATCATTATGATATATTTTTGTAAACACAGTGATGGCTTCTTTCAGTCATGTAAGTACTGGATGAAAATAACCACTTCACTTGAAGTGATGTGGAAAATGCCACCCAGATGAGGGCCCTCTGCTGTTACTTGAATTATCAGCCAGTGGTTAGAGGACAGTGAAGAATATATGCTGGACAACATGAAGTGCAAAAGTAATAATAGAATAGTAAAGTACTTGCCTCCTAATTAAAAATTCCAAACTATAATGAGTATATTTACCTGTTAGAGACCACTTTTACCCTCCATGGTGTATTCAGTTGCAAAGAACATTCAGAGGACTTCACTCATCTAATGACCAGCTCGGTCAGTATGGCTTATTGATAGTACTGAATTACCATATCTTTGTGGTAAAAGTACCAGATTAAATTTCCTCATGGCTGTCCAAAACTGGCTAATAGAAGCACTAGGCTTTCACTGAATCACAGTTCCCCAAATTACAATAAAAAATACATCTGCTAAGATGACTTACTCAAAAGCATGTTCATTGTCAGAAGTGCCCCAGTACAAGTAGCCTGATGGGTCTTGCCTGCGTTAGAAAACTATTCAGGCCCATTCAAAACCGCTGACAATAGCTATAGCTTATAGTTCAGAATCCTTGTGTGCAGGTGTTTTGCTAAGCACTTTATGCCTCCTCTCATTTTAATCCTCACAAGCACTCCCTAGGCTGTCATTGTTATCCCATTTTATTGAGCTTATTACTCAGCTAGTAAGGGGAAATCTTGGGGTTTAGAAGGTGGAATGACTCGTTCAGTTTTCTCCAGTAGTTCCAGTTTCCTCCAGCTCTCAAAACCCATCAACACTTTGGGATAGATTGGTTGTTTAATCAAAGTAGTGAAAAAAATGACTAATTTGTTCACATTTCCATCATAGGGTTCCCAGTACAAAAATGCAGGGATATAAAAGCAAAACTTTGAACTCAGTGAAGTGATGTTCTTTGGGAACAGATAGGTGTTAGACGTGGCACTGGACGTCAGCTAGCCAGCATTCGTTCACTTTTCACATTTGTTATATTCGTAGCCTTAGATTTGATGAGTCTGGTTTGGAGAGAGGGTTTTAACCATGATGTTACTGTGAGAATTGTGAGGATTTTGTAGGAAAATACAGTAATCTGCTGATCCTTTCCTGTAGTTGTGGCTTTGACACCTCTGGCTGTGCTTTAAGTTTCAAGAGCTTGCCTCGGCCATCAGGTCCTGGGTTTGTTTCTAGGGAACAAAGCGTGCCAGGCCATGAGAGGGGTCCTGAAACCCTGACGGTCGCTGCTGCAGTCCGACCCTGCCCCATTTAAGCATTGCCTCTGTGTGTGTCTCCTCTCTGGAACTTCCTGTAGCAGCCTGACACTGGGGCCAACTTGCCTTTACTCTGTTTTCTATGAAGAACACATGTGCAGAAACTGTGACAAATCCATTGATCCTGATATTTTTATTGTTGAAGTCTTGTTGATTCTTTATGAATAATTTCTATTTGATTGTACTGTGTAGAGTTAATACCCACTAGAGATATGTTAATAAAGCTATAAATGCATAGTGTAATACAGGATAGCAAGATTTTTTGTGAACAATTTATATAGAAGAGTAAGTTGTTTTTTAAGTGTTAGGCACATTTCTTTTAGGAACTTAAAATGTTATAAGAGTTTTTTAAACATTCAATATTTTTAATTATAAGGAACATTTGTTACTAGAGCCAGTTATTTCAGGTGTTCTAATTGGAATATTGATTTTATTACTTCATATACCTCTAGAATACCACATGTTCTGTTGGAGATAAAGTTGCACAATAAATGTCAAGTTTCTGTTAAGTGTTTTAAGTTGCTTTTTGCATCTTTCTCAAATTTATTCAAGACGTTTTTCTGGGTGTTTTTTTCTTTAACAAAACTTTTTTTTTTTGCCTTGACACTAGGGCTTTTCTGCTTGACTCAGAATACTAAGAAAATGTTACATGCTTAATACCCATATAAAAGATAGTTATGTCAGGGAACTGACCAGAACTTATCCAAAAAATCCATTTGATCTAGTGAATGAAAGGGACAACCAGTGATGAAGTGAAAGTGACATGTGATCCAAAATTTCTGTCCAGTATTTTGTACGTTCACACTTTAAACATACATGCTTCTATAGTTCCATTGTTCAGAGAGAGGAGGAATGCTACAGTGTCTTCTCTTGACCCTTTAACAGTGAAAAGATGTTGATTATTAATGAATAGTGACCTCATTACAAAAGCAAAGTAGCTATGGCTAAACAAGGTGGCATGGTGACTTCCCACTAGTTATTACATAAAATAAATCTGACGTATCAAATATTATTGAACAGTGAGACTGATTGTATCATTCATAAGTTAGACCAAGTTAAAAGTAATACATTTTTTCAATTAGGGAAAAAAAATTTTTTTTTTTTTTTTTTTTTATTAATTTGCCAATGTAAAGAATGCTGTAGTAATATACACAAATCTGCCTACCAATGCAGGAAATGCACGTTTGATCCCTGGGCTGGAAAGATCCCCTGGAGAGAGAAATGGCAACCCACTCCAGTATTCTTGCCTGGAAAATCCCATGGACAGAGGAACCTAGCAGGCTCCACTGCAAACAGTCAGAAGTGACTCAGTGACTAAAACAAAAAGTAACATACAGTCTATAATTGCTTACTTCTTAATTTTCACTATAAAGTTCATAAGAGTTAAGAATTCTAATTAATGTGATTAAATCTACTAGAAAAAATAAAGGAAATAACTGTATGCAAGGGAAATAATATCTGTTCTTGGCTAAAAAAAGATATGAGCAGCCTGACACTGGGGCCAACTTGCCTTTACTCTGTTTTCTATGAAGAACACATGTGCAGAAACTGTGACAAATCCATTGATCCTGATATTTTTATTGTTGAAGTCTTGTTGATTCTTTATGAATAATTTCTATTTGATTGTACTGTGTAGAGTTAATACCCACTAGAGATATGTTAATAAAGCTATAAATGCATAGTGTAATACAGGATAGCAAGATTTTTTGTGAACAATTTATATAGAAGAGTAAGTTGTTTTTTAAGTGTTAGGCACATTTCTTTTAGGAACTTAAAATGTTATAAGAGTTTTTTAAACATTCAATATTTTTAATTATAAGGAACATTTGTTACTAGAGCCAGTTAATTCAGGTGTTCTAATTGGAATATTGATTTTATTACTTCATATACCTCTAGAATACCACATGTTCTGTTGGAGATAAAGTTGCACAATAAATGTCAAGTTTCTGTTAAGTGTTTTAAGTTGCTTTTTGCATCTTTCTCAAATTTATTCAAGACGTTTTTCTGGGTGTTTTTTTCTTTAACAAAACTTTTTTTTTTTGCCTTGACACTAGGGCTTTTCTGCTTGACTCAGAATACTAAGAAAATGTTACATGCTTAATACCCATATAAAAGATAGTTATGTCAGGGAACTGACCAGAACTTATCCAAAAAATCCATTTGATCTAGTGAATGAAAGGGACAACCAGTGATGAAGTGAAAGTGACATGTGATCCAAAATTTCTGTCCAGTATTTTGTACGTTCACACTTTAAACATACATGCTTCTATAGTTCCATTGTTCAGGGAGAGGAGGAATGCTACAGTGTCTTCTCTTGACCCTTTAACAGTGAAAAGATGTTGATTATTAATGAATAGTGACCTCATTACAAAAGCAAAGTAGCTATGGCTAAACAAGGTGGCATGGTGACTTCCCACTAGTTATTACATAAAATAAATCTGACGTATCAAATATTATTGAACAGTGAGACTGATTGTATCATTCATAAGTTAGACCAAGTTAAAAGTAATACATTTTTTCAATTAGGGAAAAAAAATTTTTTTTTTTTTTTTTTTTTCACTACAAGGTGAGTGCCCTGAACAGTAGTTTTGGATGAAAATGCAATTTAGCCCAAATAATTTAAGTTTGAATTGGGATATAAATTAAAATGAAATTTAAATTATTTTACTATTCTAAAGCATTGAAACAGGATTATTAAGTCACTTGGGTTTTTAATATTTTGTAGCAGGTCTCACAGTAAAAGCTACAAATCAAACAAATGTTAGAAACAAATTCAGCAAGGTTGCAGGAAACAAGATCAGTATATGAAAATCAACTCTTCTATACACTAGCAACACTCTGAAATTTAAAAAACAATTTTATTTTCAATCAGACACAAACCCTTAGGAATAAATTTTTTAAAATAAGTGCCAGACTCATACTCTGCAAACTACAGTACATTAGTGGAAGAAATCTTAAAAGTTCTAAATAACTGGGAAGATACTGCAGGATAGTGAAGTGGAGGAATCGATATTGCTAAGATGGCAGTACTTCCCAGATTGATCTACAAGTCCATTGCAATTCCTGACCATATCTCAGGTGACCTCTGCAGAAATGGGCCACCTTATCCTAAAGTTCTTATAGAAATGCAAACAATGCTTACATTGGTGGTCAGTTGATTTTTAACAGGGGTGCTAAGATAATAAGGAAAGAATAGCCTTTTTGACAAATTATCCTGAGTCAATAGGATATCCACATCCAAAAGAATGAAGTTGGACCCCTACTTTTATACCATGTGCAAAAGGTAATTCAAAATAAATAGAAGAGCTAAAATTACAAAACTTGGAAGAAAACAGGAATAAATCTTGGGTTAAGCAATAGATTTTTTCAATACAACACCAGAAAGTATAATTGATAAAGATAAATTGTACTTCATCAAAGTTTAAAACTTTTACATTTCTAAAAGCAACATAAAGAACAAAAAGCCCATAGAATGAGAGGAAATACAAATTATATATCTGATAAAAGATGTAGCCAGAATATATAGATCTTTTACAACTCAATAATAAACACAACCTAATTAATTAAAGCACAAATAACCTATTTAAAAGTGGGCAAGGGTTCTGAATATACATATCTCCAATGAAGATATATACAAATGGCCGATAAGCACATGAAAATGTGGTTAACACCACTTGTTCAGTCGCTCAGTCGTGTCCGACTCTTTGAGACCCCTTGAATCGCAGCACGCCAGGCCTCCCTGTCCATCACCATCTCCCGGAGTTCACTCAAACTCAACGTCCATCGAGTCCGTGATGCCATCCAGCCATCTCATCCTCTGTCATCCCCTTCTCCTCCTGCCCCCAATCCCTCCCAGCATCAGAGTCTTTTCCAATGAGTCAATGCTTCGCATGAGGTGGCCAAAGTACTGGAGTTTCAGCTTCAGCATCATTCCTTCCAAAGAACACCCAGGGCTGATCTCCTTTAGAATGGACTGGTTGGGTCTGCTTGCAGTCCACTTGTTATTAGGAAAATGCAAATTAAACCACAGTGAAAGAGCAATGAAAAAGGTAAGGTGATAACATATCAGATAGGATATGGAGAGATGAAATATCCATACACTGCTGGTAAGAATGTAAATGCTGTAAATCACTTTGAAAAACAATTTGGCAGTTCCTTAAAAAGTACAGTGGTGGTTGACCCATCAATTCCACTAGTGGGTATATACCCAAGAGAATTAAAAATATGTCTAAACAAAAACTTTACATAAATATTCATAAGAGCTTTACTTATGATACCAAAAAGTGAAATCAATTGACATTCATCAGGTGATGAATGGACAAATAAAATGTGGTATATCTACAAAATGGAGTGTTCAGTTATCAAAAAGGAATGAGATACATAGTATATCAGTTCAGTCACTCTGTCGTGTCCAACTCTGCGACCCCATGAACCGCAGCACAACAGGCCTCCCTGTCCATCACCAACTCCTGGAGTTTACCCAAACTCATGTCCATCGAGTTGGTGATGCCATCCAACCATCTCGTCCTCTGTCGTCTCCTTCTCCTGCCCTCAATCCCTCCCAGCATCAGGGTCTTTTCAAATGAGTCAGCTCTTAGCATCAGGTGGCCAAAGTATTGGGAGTTTCACCTNGTTCTTCTGCACTCAGCTTTCTTCATAGTCCAACTCTCACATCCATATATGACCCCTGGAAAAACCATACCTTGACTAGATGGACCTTTATTGGCAAAGTAATGTCTCTGCTTTTTAATATGCTGTCTAGATTGGTCATAACTTACCTTCCAAGGAGTAAGTGTCTTTTAATTTCATGGCTGCGGTCACCATCTGCAGTGATTTTGGAGCCCAGAAAAATATCAGCCAGTTTCCGCTGTTTCCCCATTTATTTGCCATGAAGTGATGGGACCGGATGCCATGATCTTAGTTTTCTGAACGTTGAGCTTTAAGCCAACTTTTTCACTCTCCTGTTTCACTTTCATCAAGAGGCTTTTTAGTTCCCCTTCACTTTCTGCCATAAGGGTGGTGTCATCTGCATATCCGAGCTTATTGAGATCTCTCCCGGCAATCTTGATTCCTGCTTGTGCTTTATCCAGTCCAGCGTTTCTCATGTTGTACTCTGCATATAAGTTAAATAAGCAGGGTGACAATATACAGCCTTGACGGACTCCTTTTTCTATTTGGCACCAGTCTGTTGTTCCATGTCCAGTTCTAACTGTTGCTTCCTGACCTGCATATAGTTTTCTCAAGAGGCAGATCAGGTGGTCTGGTATTCCCATCTCTCAGAATTTTCCACAATTTATTGTGATCCACACAGTCAAAGGCTTTGGCATAGACAAAGCAGAAATAGATGTTTTTCTGGAACTCTCTTGCTTTTTTGATGATCCAGTGGATGTTGGCAATTTGATCTCTGGTTCCTCTGCCTTTTCTAAAACCAGCTTGTACATCTGGAAGTTCACGGTTCATGTATTGCTGAAGCCTGGCTTGGAGAATTTTGAGCATTACTTTACTAGCGTGTGAGATGAGTGCATTTGTGTGGTAGTTTGAGCATTCTTCGGCACTGCCTTTCTTTGGGATTGGAATGAAAACGAACCTTTTCCAGTCCTGTGGCCACTGCTGAGTTTTCCAAATTTGCTGGCATATTGAGTGCAGCACTTTCACAGCATCATCTGTCAGGATTTGAAATAGCTCAACTGGGAACTACATCACCTCCACTTAATTTGTTCGTAGTGATGCTTCCTAAGGTCCACTTGATTTCACATTCCAGAATGTCTGGCTCTAGGTGAGTGATCACACCATCGTGATTATCTGGGTCGTGAAGATCTTTTTTGTACAGTTCTGTGTATTCCTGTCACCTCTTCTTAATATCTTCTGCTTCTGTTAGGTCCATACCATTTCTGTCCTTTATCGAGCCCATATTGAATGAAATGTTCCCTTGGTATCTCTAATTTTCTTGAAGAGATCTCTAGTCTCCCATTCTATTGTTTTTCTCCATTTCTTTGCATTGATCGCTGAGGAAGGCTTTCTTATCTCTCCTTGCTATTCTTTGAAACTCTGCATTCAAACGGGTGTATCTTTCCTTTTCTCCTTTGTTTTTTGCTTCCCTTCTTTTCACCGCTATTTGTAAGGCCTCCTCAGACAGCCATTTTGCTTTTTTGCATTTCTTTTTCTTGGGGATGGTCTTGATCCCTGTCTCCTGTACAGTGTCACGAACCTCCATCCATAGTTCATCAGGCACTCTATCAGATCTAGTCCCTTAACTGTATTTCTCTCTTCCACTGTCAAGTCATAAGGGATTTGATTTAGGTCATACCTGAATGGTCTAGTGGTTTTCCCCACTTTCTTCATTTTAAGTCTGAATTTGGCAATCAGGAGTTCATGATCTGAGCCACAGTCAGCTCCCAGTCTTTTTGATGACTGTATAAAGCTTCTCCATCTTTGGCTGCAAAGAATATAATCAATCTGATTTCGGTGTTGACCATCTGGTGATGTCCATGTATAGCGTCTTCTCTTGTGTTGTTGGAAGAGGGTGTTTGCTATGACCAGTGCATTCTCCTGGCAGAACTCTACACCATAGATGAACCGTTTTAAGTTGATTATACATTCATGCAGTATATTTACTGAGAGCCTGATTGCCTGGCACTATACTGTGCCAAGGTACTGTGTCCCAAGAATGGAATAAATACCGCTGATGCCTAAGTAACTATTTGGAGAAAAAGGACCAACACTTGTTATGAGAAAATTCTAAGTTCCACTGAGCAACTCATTCTTCAATATTTTTTAAAAACCGCATCAGTCATACAAAGAGAAAATACATGTCTGTCTCTGTCACACTAAGATAATTCAGCCAAAGTACATGCCAATTCAGGGAATTATTCATATATAATTTGATGTGCTCCCAAACCCTGGTTGACTCTCGTAATTCCTCCCTCCTCCTAAAGCTATTTTTCAGGCCTCGCTAAGACACCACCTTAGTGATACACACCTGGTGTTTCAACCAGTCTGTCAGGAAATAGATGGCACGGTCAATTTGAGAAGAATTTGATAAAAACACAGTCCAGAGGTGTGAGCAGGTTAGCCTGAAACTGCAGTGGGGAGTGGCATCTAGCCCTCGGTTGGCAGGTGCTGTCATCAGCCTGAAGAGGTGAGCAGTGGCGGCGCTGGGGTTGGGAGCGCCTGCTAGGAGATGAGGTCTCCACGTGAGGAAACACGGCTGGACTCCGCAAAGCCTGCAGGGAAGGAGCCAGGAGGACCACTACCCCGAGCTCCCTCTTTCTCAGTCTCCCGCTGCTCCCCTCTAGCCGAAAGCACCTGGAAAGCAAAGGACAGCAGAGCACGTGGAAGCCCGTACAGGTCAGCCCCCTGGGACTCAGAGCAAAGGTGGAGACGGAGTAAAGGGAACAAGTTGGTCACAACTGATAACAGGGACGAGTTGGAGAATTCAAAGGATCTGTTTGGTTCCCCTTCACTGAAATCCGGAGAGTTGACTTCTTTACCTAAATGACATTTTAGTTCTTAATAATTTGAATAGTTAACATCTCAAGCCAGTAGTTTAATGCTTTGCTATCATTGTTGCGGTGAATCTTCTTACGGAAAACTTAATTGGATCCCTTGCTCAACAGATGAGTGAACTAATGCTTCAAGACATGGACTCAAAGTCACAGAGCTAGTGGTGGTGGCATGCTGAGGGCAAGATGCTCATGCGGGCAGCCCAACTCCAGGTGAGAAGCCCAGGTTTCACCCACGCCAGGAAAACTGATCTCTGAAGACCTTCAAGGCTGAAAAAAGAATTGCAACAATAACGCTGATAGAACAGTGGAAGTAGAAGTCATGCAGTCGTGTCCGACTCTGCGACCACGTGGACTATGCAGTCCATGGAATTCTCCAGGCCAGAATACTGGAGTGGGTAGTCTTTCCCTTCTCCAGGGGATCTTCCCAACCCAGGGATTGAACCCCGGTCTCCCGCATTCCAGGTGGATTCTTTACCAGCTGAGTCACAAGGGAAGCCCGTAACTACCTCTTAAGTCTACCCAGCTTTGACTAATCAAGTTTTAATTCATCTGTTCTTATGGCCTGAGAAAACTGCTCAAAAATGCTAAAAACGAAAAATGCCCCAATGAATAGTGGTGCAATTCCTGGGTTCCAGGTGAGTCTTATTTCTGCTTCAGCCCTAAAGATCCATAGAGATCTTAATGCCTCTATTAGTAGTCCTTTGTGTTCACTCATCCTGATGTTTAATACATATGCTTGCTTCTATAAATGAATGAGTGAATAGATGATTGATAGATAAGGCAGAGTGAGATACATCAAAATAGACTATCTTGAACTTGTTCTGATCCATTGTCGAGTTTCAATAAATTAGGTTAAAACATGGGTTTGAAATACAACTTTCATTCTCACCTAACAAAAATGTTATGGACCACAGTGGTTACGATTCCAGGCTTTCACTGTCAAGGGCCTGGGTTCAATCCTTGGTCAGGAAACCAAGGTCCTACAGGTTGCATGACACAGCCAAAAAAAAAATGTCAAGGACCAGATTAGTTTTGATTTTTTTTTTAACTTCTTCACTACTGAAAAATAAAAATTCATCAAGGCACATATATATAAAATATCACTAATGAAAATGAAATATAGTGAACAATAAATTGTGTGGTTGGATACACAGAGAGAGACCAGAAAATGTATACATATAGGCTGTTTTTAAAGGCTAAGGTGCACTTCCCAGCAGTAAGTGAGATTTAAAACATTCTTCAGTCTTTGCCAGATCCTAGGAAGACCCAGGCCCTGTCAAGATGTGAGGAACAGGGGTAGGGAAATGTCTTCTAATCTGTCTCTTTCTTGGTCCCAATGACAATGATTGTTTTCTCCTTCCTGGCAACACAGAAGCATTTTCAATTCAATTTTTAAAACATAATAATTGTGTTTGATTGTGACTTGTGTTATGTTTTCTATTAACACATTGTAATTACCTGTAACACAATAATTACCCTTTCATTTCTTATGTAATTTTGGATATTTTTTTTCTGTGACTTCAGAAGAATGTCAAAGTAAAAACAAGTGACATGTGAAATATATGTTAGCTTTAAAATTAGGAAAGATTAGATAATTCTGTCACATTTCTCTTTAAAGATGCTTAATGAGGAAAATCTCATGAATCTACTGTGAACCATAAACATATGTTTAATGAAGAAGTGAGTAATCCTAATGAAATATATAAAGGAAGACATTTCTTTGGAGTGTCATTAATAATTGAGAAGTTATAAATGAAACAAATTTAGATACTATCTAATTCAGCAGGCAATTACTATCACTTATGGAAAAGTGAGGCCCAGAACATTCTAGTAATCTGTTAAGTTCATGCAGCTATTTGCTAGCAGTGCCTATATGAATATCAAAACTCGAAGACCCTAGAACCATAAAATTTTTACAGCTACTTGTCCAAATTTCTTATTGGTTCTTTCTTTTCTTCCCACAGCTGCCAGGAAGCCCAATGTTAAGTTACATCTCAACTGCAGCTTCCCTTAGCTCACCTTTTCCAGTCTGCTTACTCTCCAGCACTACCGGCCATCTTTTCCTATTCTTGTCTTTGCATTTATCTTTGAAAGTTTATTGTGGCAGTGCTTTATTATTATGAGCTATTTTTACCTGGAAATAGAGGAAGTATGGGTGATAAGTATATTTGAATGCTTGCTAGAACATATATTGTCATGTTCAAAAGCTAACCCCAGAAATTAGAAATCTTCACCCCTTTCTGCCACCTACCCCACCTACCCCTCCCCAACACTAACAAAAACAATTCAGACTACTTGTCCCGACTTACCTATCTGGAATCTATTTTCTCAACCCTTGTGGTCACATCCCTGCCAGGGTTCTCTCCCCTCTTTGTCTGCAATAACGATAAAAACCTGGTGGATGGCAGAGAAAGACAAATATCATATGACACCTTTTATATATGAAATCTAAAAAAACAAAAAATGGTACAGATGAACTTGTTTACAAATCAAACAGAGTCACAGGTGTAGAAAACAAACTTACAGTTACCGGGGAAGAAGGGATGGAGAGGTAAATTGGGAGGTTGAGATTGACATATACATACTACTGTACATAAAATAGATAACTAACAAGGACCTACTATATTACCACAGGGAACTCTGCTCAATACTCTAATCCTCAATGTGGGAAAAGAATCTAAAAAAGTGGATATATGTATATGTGCAACTGATTCACTTTGCTGTACAGTGTAAACTAATACAACTTTTAAATTAACTAAACTTCAATAATTTAAATTGAATCTGGTGGATAAGGAAAAATGAGGAACTTGTCCAGAGGTAAAGACATGTGATGTCCAGGGGACCTGCTCCCTCTCTCTCTGGGGCCCTAGTTAGTTAGGAGACTTTGAGCAGAAGCCCCTCTGAACAAGTATCTGCTGTCTGACACAAGTGGGAAGTGGAGGTAACTTAGGGAGTGAGAGGCAGTGGGGGTTTTAAGCTATCAAGGTCTCAAAATTGTCTTGTTACTGCAGCATAACTTAGCCTATCTGGACTCACACACACTACAATAGTTTAACTGTTAGGGGAAAGACCACTCTGAAAATCTTATAAATACTTGGGACTCTCTCCCTAGATACACTCAGAATTTTCCAGGAAATTCCAAGGGATTCTTACTCTGAGTTTTATCCATGGTCCCCATGTTAAGAACTCCTGTACTAATCTAGAACCTTCTTCTCAGCTCTGAATCACTTTTTCCCTGGTAGCTTATCCCACAGCTTTTTTGTTTCTTCTTAGTAGTTGCTGGCTACTTGAAAGGCTTTGCAGTAAAATATGTTGCTGTAAAATATTAAAAGTATTATGCCCCAGAAAGAAAAACACCAATACAGTATGCTAACACATATATATGGAATTTAGAAAGATGGTAATGATAACTCTGTTTGCGAGACAGCAAAAGAGACACAGATGTATAGAACGAACTCTGAGGGAGAGAGAGAGGGTGGGATGATTTGGGAGAATGGCATTGAAACATGTATACTATCATGTAAGAAACGAATCTCCAGTCTAGGTTCGATACAGGATATAGGATGCTTGGGGCTGGTGCACTGGGATGACCCAGAGGGATGGTATGGGGAAGGAGGTGGGAGGGGGGTTCAGGATGGGGAACAC